>SJYC01019464.1:0-71278 GCA_006408675.1 Madoqua kirkii
AGATCATTCTGTCACTTTTGAGACTGCATCTGTGTACTGCATTTCAGACTCTTTTGTTGACTATGATGGCTACTCCATTTCTTCTAAGGGATTCTTGCCCATGGTAGTAGATATAATGGTCTTCTGAGTTAAATTCACCCATTCCATTCCCTTTTAGTTCATTGATTCCTAGAATGTCGACATTCATCCTTGCCATCTCTTGTTTGACCACTTCCAATTTGCCTTGATTCATGGACTTAACATTCCTGGTTCCTATGCAATATTGCCCTTTACAGCATTGGACCTTGCTTCTATCACCAGTCACATCCACAACTGGGTGGTGTTTTTGCTTTGGCTCCATCCCTTTATTCTTTCTGGAGTTATTTCTCCACTGATCTCCAGTAGCATATTGGGCACCTACTGACCTGGGGAGTTCATCTTTCAGTGTCTTATCTTTTTGCCTTTTCATACTGTTCATGGAGTTCTCAAGGCAAGAATACAAAGTGGTTTGCCATTCCCTTCTCCAGTGGACCACAGTTTGTCAGAACTCTTCACCATGACCCTTCTGTCTTGGGTGGCCCCACACGGCATGGCTAATAGTTTCACTGAGTTAGTCTAGGCTGTGGTCCATGTGATTAGATTGGGTGATTTTCTGTAATTGTGGTTTTCAGTCTGTCTGCCCTCTGATGGAGAAGGATAAGAGGCTTATGCAAGCTTCCTGATGGGAGGACTAAGGGCGAAACTGGGTCTTGTTCTGATGAGTGGGGCTGTGCTCAGTAAATCTTTAGTCCAGTTTTCTGTTGATGGGAGGGGCTCTGTTCCCTCCCTGTTATTTGACCTGGGGCCCAACTATGGTGGAGGTGATGAAGATAAGGTGACCTCCTTCAGAAGGTCCCATGCAGGCACTGCTGCACTTAGTGCCCCAGCCCTGCAGCAGGCCACCATGACTCACGCCTCTGCAGAGACTCCTGGACACTCCTTGGCAAGTCTGGGTCAGTCTCTTGTGGGGTCCCAGCTTCTTTCTCCTGGGTCCTGGTGCAAGGTTCTGTTTGTGTCTTCCAAGAGCCTATTTCCCAGTCCTGGGTAAATTCTGGCAGCTCTGTGGTGGGGTTAATGGCAATCTCGTCCAAGAGGGCTTATGCCATACCCAGGCCTGCTGCACCCAGAGCCCCTGGCCCTGTGGCAGTCCACTGCTGACCCGTGCCCCACAGGAGATGCGCACAGTTCTGTCCTCAGTATCTGTGGGGTCTCGGGTCCTGGTGTCTGCACATAAGGTGTCTTTGAGCCCTCTGAGCATCTCTGGCGGGAATGAGATTTGATTCTAAATGTGAATCTATCCTCATGCTGTCTTGCTGGGGCTTCTCCTTTGCCCTGGACGTGGGGTATCTCCTCACAGTCGGTCCAGCATCTACCATCTTACTGGAGTTTCTCTGACCTTGGACGTGGGGTATCTCCTCACAGCCGCCACTCCTGACCTTGGAAAACCCATAGCTTTGAGTATACAGACCTTAGTCAGCAAAGTGATGTCTCTGCTTTTTAATACCTTACGTAGAATTCCTAATTCAACTCAACCAGGATTTGCTGTCTGCAGCGTCTTCTACTTGCCTTTCCTCTTCCTACTCCAAAAACCTGGTCTTTCAGATAGGTAGTTCTCAGCCTTTTTTATTTATCTGCTTAGATGCTCAATGTAAAACAGATGGCATTGTATCTGTCACACAAGTGTTCCGGGGCATTTCCCAACACTGACTGAAGGTCAGCACCAACCCCTTGACTCCGAGCACATCATGATGCAAGTGTAGGATGTGACAGATGGTATTTTTCCTAAAACAGCATTGTCTCCCATCCCACACATTCTTCTTACAACATGTCTTTGACTATTTCTTCATTGAGCTATGGGGTGTGTATCACCTTTGCTTGAATATGGATAAACTTAAGACTGAAGCAGGGCACACGTGATGCTGTGCTGGGTCCAAGGCAAGGTGACTTCCGCTGGGCTCCCTTGGACTGGTTGCTTTTGAAACACAGTCATCATTTCCAGAGAAAGCCCAGGCAGCCCATGGACGTCCACGCAAGAGGAGTCTGAGCTCCCAGGTGAAGCCAGCTCCTACTTAGCAGTCGTGTGTGATCATCTTGAAAGTGGATCTTTGAGCTCTCAGTTAATCTGCCTGAGGCCAGATCGAGCAGAAACAGCAATTTCTGCTTAACCCAGCCCAACCTGCAGCTTTTGAAAAAATGAATAATTGTCATGTTTTAAGAGTCACTATGTTTTGGAATTTTTGCTATGCAGGAATAAGGAACTGATACAGATCTGTGTGTCATTAGAAGAATAATCTTAATTTGTTCTAATATATTATTAAAAACCCTTAGTGTTTTGGCTATGGGGTCACACAGAGTCGGACACAACTGAAGCGACTTAGCAGCAGCAGCATTAATAAATAACTTGGCAACATATGTTATTATCAATTGTCAAAACTTCTTTGAGGCCTCAGTTAATATGCAGAGGTCTTTAACAATATCTAATTCCTCTTTTCTTTCACTTTATCTTGGGACTGTTCAGTAAGAGTATGTAAAATAATGTTAATTAATATTAATAATAATTATAGTATTTTCATGAGCGGCTTCCTCCTTTATGTCTGATTAGCATAATTCAGCATAGTTATCCATACCATGACATGTGTGTTAGGTTACCTTTGCTATTTTTGATGCTTATTTTAAATTCCATTTTGGGGAGCTGAGCCTTCACAGTTTGTTGCTGATGTAACAGAGTTTGCTGTTCACAAAGCAGAGAAATTGGACAGAATGCTGCTGATAAGGAAAATACAGGAAAAGCTATGCAGAAATATGGATCTCAGAGAAGTAAGCTCTCGGGCACCTGGAAATGCAACCTGTGTGGGGCTGAGCAACACTAAGAAAGGAAAAGTGTGAAGACACCTGTTGTGATCAGATCAAGGGAACTGTGAACCTGACATTAGTCATAGGGGGGCGGGTGCTTCAGCGTCTGCTTTGGTGTAAGAAGGGTTGGAGCCTGAAGCCGTAAAATGACTTCACTTTCTATCTGATGCATCTGTGAAGCTTTCGTCTGAGGTTGTTTTAATTTCTGCCACCCTACTCCCAGTTACAGAAAAAAAAGGTGGAAGGAACTCTGACCTCAGATTCAGAGATAATAAAAGAAAATATTTTTTTTAAGTAAAAATAAAAGAAACTAGTATCCTTCTGTCTCTCTCAGCTGGATTGCTAACTACCTGTGTGACCTTGGAGAGTTACTTCTCAGGCACCATTTCCCTCCTCTATTAAATGCAAGGGTTAGACTAAGGCTACATAGAGCTTTGGAATGTGGAATACGACTCCTGACACATTTTATGTTCTGATTCTTGCTGTGTAAATATTTAGGAGTGAAATGTATGCAGAACTTGGCAAAGTCAGATGTATATTTATGAATCTCAGTGAATCGGCTGATTTTTACCCCCTAGGCCTCCAGAAGTCATTTTTGTTCAACAGTTTTCCTTGTTGCTTTTAATCTTTTTCTTCCATGATTAAAATAAAAGATTTAAATGGCCACCATCATTAGCAAGTGACAATCAGGAACAAAACATTAATTTTAAAACTGAAAAATAACATGAAAGTTTAAAATTTTTAAATAGACACAAGTGCTCAGAGTTGTGACTCTGTTTATAGTTATTTTAGTTGATTTATTGAGATTTACAAGCATTGTGGCTTTGCCAAGTTCTGTACACTTTTCTTTGCAAATATTTCTGTTGCAAAGCAGACTTTGCGACCTTAAACTATCCCTTTGGAATTAGTCACATGCTGTGTTCTAGAACTGTAATTGACTTTAGTCTCACCTCATTTCACAGCTAAGAAGTGACTCATTTCTGTGCAATGGTGTTAACATCAGCATTCCATGGTGCTCTACACAGGAAACCACAGTGGTCACAGCCACTGTTCCTTGAGCTTACTTGCAAGGCAGAGTCTCAAAGAACTGATTTCATCTTCATTTTCCTAAGGAGAGACCTGAAGCTTGGTGAAACTAACTTGCCCAAGATTATAGCTGGTTAACGATGTGCAGGCGTACTAAGTCACTTCAGTCGTGTCTGACTGTTTGCAACGCTATGGACTCTAGCCCGCCAGGCTCACAAGCCTTAAACTCAGGCAATATGATTCTAAACTCAGTTAAAATATATCCCTTCCTAATTTGGATTTCTTGCCAAAATATCAGTTTCTGGAGAGGACGGAATTTATTTTGTACAGTCAGCTTGGAACGGGGCCTGACCTCGCAGAAGCAGGTGGGCCAGCCTGTAGCCCATGGCCTGTTCTCTCCCATTGTGATGGGAGGGAGTGACTTTTTTTCCTACTGTGCACAGATGCCTAAGGATGTCTAGGCTTCTGGGAATCCAGGCCAAAGAAAGAGAGGCTCTAAGAGGAAGGCACTTGACTCCTTCCTGGTAGTCCTGACTTTTCCATTCCAGCTTTCTGTCTCAGGATGTTTACTGTTTAGCAGTTGATCAGGAGGCACAGTGCTGAAGGGAAAAAAAAGTCATTTCTTATAAGCTAATGATTCAACTTCTGAACTCTCTGAAAATGACAAGCTTTTCAGTCCTCTACCCCCTTACTTTCCTCTCTGACTATGTAAGTTTATGTGATTTAATTGTCCAGGAAACTTAGTAGTCATCTATTCAATAACCCTTATATCCCACTGGCCATTTAACTTCCCTTGTTCTTTTGAATTTGGGAGCATTGTTTACTCTATACGAAGGAGTTTTGGAAAAGGCCAGAAGGCAGACTCTGAGCTGAAGAAATAATAAAAAAAAATAATGCTGTAATCATAACAATTCATTATTTGTTTTTAAGCTTGATCTTTCAGAAGGTTATTATCTGGAGTTGAATACTAATGGATTCAAGCTCTGTTTATGCAAAGGAAATCTTAAACAACAGTGTTCAGGAGGGAAGGACATTAATCAGCAGAGAAGAGGGCCTTGTGCCTAATAATGTTTGCATAATAGCTACCCTTGAGTGTATTGCTTGACTTAAAAATAAATATTCATGTTTTTCATCTCCAGTACAATTGGAAATTATTTGTGGTTATGATTCTTTCATATGCTCTTCTGTCTGTTCAGGGAGACTTTAAATTGGGAAGCTAGGAAACCAAAAGACATAAATAAAGATGCTGTGAGTGGAGTGAGGTAGCAATGGAAAGCTGCTGTGATGGGGCCCATGAGCTGAGAGCAGGTCGCAACTCTGTTCTCAGGAAGGGAGGGGCTGAATCAAACTGGCAGGTGTCAGGACATTTACGTGATTCTCTGATTTACTTTCAACGACTCCTTCGCTTCTCAGTACTCACAGGATAAAAATGTATATCCCTTCTCTGGACAAAGAGGTGCTCACTGGAGTGGTCCCACTGGAACTTCACAGTCACGATGTGTGACAACCCAGCCCAGGTGTGATCATGCAGACCTCTTCCCAGGGCCCTTAGGACAGCCTCTTAACTTCAAGTCCTCATTTGTATCTTCCCTTCATCTTTTAAGGATTTCCCAAATGTGTTTGCTAATTAAACCACTGATTGTGGAAGAGTTGGCTTAACTTCACCTCCTCCAACAACCCTTTGAACTCGGCAGATAGCCAGTGAGTTTCTCCCCAGCCTCTCATTCATCCATTCACTTATGATCAGTACTCTTCCAATAGTATTTATCCTGGAGAATTTTTTCATCATCCTGACTTATTGCTTATATGCACCAAATGTTATTCACTGGTGCTTTAAGTTAGCGAATTCTACTTTTCTCTCTCCTTTATTCTTTCTTTTTTCTATTTCTTTTAAGTGTCTGGGAAGTTTCAATGTGGTCTTGAAAATGCAGGCTCTATATTGTTAGGAACATCTGTGTATCATTTTCAAGGCTTTTCACGAACTGCCTTCTCAGGCAGTTACCCTAACCTCCTTTCTCTCCTAAATGGACATAGAAGATCCTGTAGCGTAAAAGCCCAAACTGAGCCATTCGCCCGCACCTGCAATTGCTCAGACTTGCCCCTGCCTCCTCCTCCCTGTCCTCTCATGCAGAGTTGACATCTTGGGAAAGCTCCACCGTTTCGCTGGCTCCTGCAGCCCGGCCTCACCTCTGATGAGGGCCGTATGAACAGCGAAATGCCCAATTGACTTCCCACACCAACTCACCCTTCTTGCTAGGCTCCTTCTAAAGTGTGTGTATGTGTTTTTCATATACTTAGACATAGTCACAGAGGTACTATAATCTATCGCTACTGTCAATGTAACTTATCCTATTTATAAAGTGCTTATTTGGCTTCATCTTTACTACAGAGAAGTGACCGGGACAGCTGTTAATCTTACTTTAGATAAAAAAGTTGATTTTTAAAGTTTGACTTCTTAAGGCTGAGCGCTGAAGAATTAATGCTTTCAAATTATGGTGCTGGCAAACTCTAGAGAGTCCCTTGGACTGCAATGAGATCAAACCAGTCAATCCTAAAAGAAATCAACCCTGAATACTCATTGGAAGGACTGATGATAAGGCTGAAGCTCCAATACTTTGGCCACCTGATGTGAAGAGCTGACTCATTAGAAAAGACCGTGAGGGTGGGAAAGATTGAGGACAGGAGTAGAAGGGACTGGCAGAGGATGAGATGGTTGGATGGCATCACCGCTCAATGGACATGAGTTTGAGCAGACTCTGGGAGTTAATGAAGGACAGGGAAGCCTGGTGGGCTCAGTCCATGCAGTTGCAGAGTCGGACATGACTTAACGACTGAACAAGTAAATTGCAGAGATCGGAATTAGACTCCAGTTAAAGACTATTTCCTTTCATTTTCCTTAGGCCCCGCAGAGCCCTGGAGAGCTACTACAGGGTGAACTCCCAAGAGGGCACAGGACAGAGCCTGGGATGGTCGAGGGAGCTGCACTGTGGGGTGATTGAGCTACTCAGTCTGTGCACCCTGAGAGAGACATTTCCCTCTGAATGTCAGTGTCCCATCTGTAAAAGGAAGAATGAGACACGTTTCTTAGGTTCTCTTGACATACACCATTTTATTAATTCCCTTTCTGTTATTTTTTCAAAACATGTATTTGTTTACTTGTCTGTGCCAGGTCGTAGCTGCAGAAGGCAGGATCTTTGGTTACGGCACGAGAATTCTTAGCTGTGACACGTGGGGCCTAATTCTCTGACCGAGGATGGAACCCCGCCTCCCCTGCCTCGGGAGTGCAGAGCACTAGCCACTGGGCCATTACAAAGTCCCCTTTTCTGTTATTTTTATCTCCTTTGCCTTTCACTCCTTTCCTCTTTGCTCTCTTTTCTGTCTGGAGAAGGAAATGACAACCCACTCCAGTATTCTTACCTGGAGAATCCCATGGACAGAGGAGCCTGGTGGGCTATAGTCCATGGGGTCACAAAGAGTTGGACATGACTGAGCAACCAGGACTCTTCCCTATCATTTTCAACAGCTGATTGGTACACACTGACCATGTACAAAGAGCATTATTGCGCCTGGAGCCTTAGTCCCAGCTTAAACAGCTTGTTATGGAAAGGAAACATTCTTCCCTCTCTTTCCTGTTCTTGCTTTCTCACCCTTCTTCCTTCACTCTTCCTTCCATGCTCAAGCAGCCATCATCATTTCCTAGGGTTTCCAAGACTTCTGCTTTGGTCAGAGGGAAGGCACTTGGCCCTGGGCCTCTGAACAAGTTGAACCTGTCTGTGGCTCTTTGCCTCTGAACAGCCAGGGCCCATAAGTACGCGTGCTGAAAGCTTCACGAGCGTTGTTGAGTGATAGTCAAGGGCGCCGTGTGCTTTGATACTGCACTTTGGCCAACTGTATACGAGAGACTCTGAAATAAGAGTAAAATGATACTTTGAGAAATAAACTTCAAACCTTCTAACTTTGGGAGGGGGCTGACTTTAAAACTTTAAAATGATCTTTTTCTTGAGCAGTTTTAAAATATAGGGTATTTTTCTAAAGGGACCATTTTTGACCTAATACAACTGTCCCCTTTAGGAATCATAGCCACCATTAGACAGTCATATATTTTTTTCCTCTTTTATTAGTTAAATTGTTTTTCATTTTTCTTCTGTACCCCACATGACATGCACAGGTACTTAGATTCTTTTCCCCTCAGCTAAGTAGAAGGAAATGGCAACCCACTCCAGTATTCTTGCCTGGAGAATTCCCATGGACAGAAGAGCCTGGCAGACAACAGTCCATGGGGTCGCAAGAGTCGGACACGACTTAGCGACTAAATCACCACCACCACCACCAAGTAGCCTTACAGTTGGTTTAATTAAACTTTCAGAGTTCTTTCTATAAGAATCACCAATGAATTTTATGCTAAATGTATGATTACTTTCTTTAGAACATAATTAAAATATGTGTTTCTTCTTTATTGTCTCTATTCCTTCTTTCCATAGCAGTAGGTCTTTTTTTATAATTATAGAATACAAAATTGCTAATAATTTTTGAACCCCCCAAAGGACAAAGTAGAAGGAATTAGGAAAAAGGGAACAGAAACAATCCTAATGATCAGGCGCTCTGCATCAGTGGATGAGATAAGAACATTTATGTGATTTAATAAACCCTTTCAAAGATCTGATATAAATGAGACTTGCTGGTTTACAGATGTGGAAACTGAGGCTCAGAGGGGTTAAATAACTCGCCTAGTATTCCACCGCCTGTAAGGGTCAGAGCTAAGATTTGAATCCAGTGTGTGTGGCTCTACATTTCATGTTCGCTGTTCTGTACCAGGGCTGGAGGGTGTTCCCGTCGGCTCTAGAACAATGTACGAGATGAATGCTCAGGGAGGGAAGGGCTGAAGAGAAGGCCTCAGTCTGTCCCACGTTTCAACCTTTGGCATGCTTCTCCTCCCCTGATCCCCACCCCAAATGTAGACTGTGTCTCCCAAATATGGATCCAGCCCTTTGTAATATTTTCATGAGAGGGTCTTCTACTAATGGGACATCTCTCTTTTGTCTTTCACAGCAATTTTGCAGGCAGTAATAGCTGGTGATCTTATGAAGGTAAGATATCTTCCTACCAGAACTTTTGGTGATTCTTTAAGAACTCTAAATCAGCATAATTTCTCACCAAATTTCCATGATCCCATTTATCATTTCCCATCCCCCTGGTGCTAGCTGAGTAGAAGGCAGAAGGATGTTCTTTTTGAGAACTGAGCAGAGAGGGTGAGAGGAGTCCTTGTGGCATCGCCATGTCTCCAAATAGCAAAGGGTCTGTGCAAAGGCACATGCTGTCTGCCTTGACTGGTTACAACTGATACGTGTCCCCAGGAGACAGTGCTTACAATGCCCCGGGTTCCTGCTATCTGGAACTAATATTTGAAGTTTAAAGATTTCTTTCAGCCCAAGTCTTTAAATGAATGCATCTGTAAGAATAACCTGGACAATACCCAGAAATACTTTAAGCAAGAGACAACATCATGCAATGTTATTGCCATTTTGAACTCTGGGGATCACAGTTAATCAGAAGATACTCTGATCTGCCTTGAATATTGTGATTTGTGCTCATGTTTTCTGGAGAATTTAGTTCAGAGGAAACTGGTGCCTCCTGAGTGAATGTAAATTCTGAAGTCAGACTGTCTGGGTTCAGATCTTGGCTCTGCCTTTGACTATATATGAGACTTTGTATAATTATCTAATTGTCTCTGAGCCTCCGTTTCTTCATCTGTAAAATGGAATCACATTGCTCTTCCCTTTGCTTTACTGTGAGGATTGAATATAAAACTCATGTAAAGCTCTTAAGATTGTTCCTATAACTTCATAGAAGGGTCTCCCAAGATAGCTATTTTGTTAATACAGTATTAATCTGTGTTCCTTCAATAGTTAAACATAGCAGGGAGACAAATATTTGTTATAAAGTATAATAGAGTCCATGAACACCCAGAAAGCCATATTTGGTCCCAAGTTATTTTCAGGTGTCAGGACTTAAGACTGCCTGGGTATCCCTGTATACGCTATAACGGCATTGATCTGCTCTGTATTATCAGCAACTTTCCCAGGCAGAGGCTCCAACTAACTCAAGTTCAGCGCTATCCCAGATTGAGAACCCAGAAGCCTTAAAAGAAACTTAAGAAGCACTAGCTCAGTTGATAAAGAATCCACCTGCAATGCAGGGGACCCCGGTTCAATTCCTGGGTCGGAAAGATCTACTGGAGAAGGGATAGGCTACCTACTCCAGTATTCTTGGGCTTCCCTAATGACGCAGCTGGTAAAAAAACCACCTGCAGTGCAGGAGACCTGGGTTCGATCCCTGGGTTGGGAAGGTCCCCTGGAGAAGGTAAAGGGTGCCCATTCCAGTATTCTGGCCTGGAAAATTGATCTATGGACTATGTAGTCCATGGAGTTGCAAAGAGTCGGACACAACTGAGTGACTTTCACACATACACAGGCTCTTGTATACAAGTTCTTTGGAAGCACACCTGTTGAAAAAACTGAGAAACCTCAGAGCTACATTGTTAACAGGTTACTAGCAGAAAACAAGTGCTGAGAAGGTTGTCAGCATCTTGTTAAGCTGTCATCTTCGGGCACACATCCCTGGGAATGGTGCCCGTGCCATGACCAGATCTCAGTGTTACTAGGAATTGTTAGCCACAAGAGGAAAGTGCTCTCTAAGCAGCATCTGTACCTGAATTCAATGCTGTTTCCAGGCAGCGGATTAAACCAAATATTATCCTGTATTCCCTGAAAAGCCTTTTTGGATTCTGTGAGCAAGAGGCATGAGTTCAGACCTGATCCCTGCTCTTGGAGAGTTTCTAAGCCAGAAACTTTTGCAAAATGTTGTCGTACCTTTGAAACCACTTCATTTTGTTTTGTATATACTTTTAGTCTAGGCAACAGATTTTCCAGGGCCCTGGGCATGTTACTGCACTTCTTTAGTATTTAACAGAGAATTATGTGAGAGAAGGGAAATCACTGTATTCGGCTGGTTGCCTTATTTCATTCTCTCTTATAATTCTTTCCTAGATGACTGAGAAATGACTCGGTAACATCTGATTTACTGAGAGGTGAAATATAAAGCCTGAGGGTTTTTTCTTTTTCACTTTTTTCTTTCTTTTCCTTCCCAAGTACTTTCCCCTCCTTTTCTTAAGCTTCTTCCATTTCTCTGTCCCATGCAGAAAGTACTATAAATATTAAATGCTCAACTGGGTGTGTGTGTCACGAGTGTGAGGAAGGAGGGGGAGAGAGTTGAAGGAGGGAGCAAGGTCCAAGCACACCAGTGAACTGAGAAGAGACCCTGGCTCAGGCCTGCGTGCAGACTGTCATGAGTAGCTCCTGTCCACCGGGCTGCACAGCATACCCATGGACTAACCTAATGGCCACAGTGTCCATGAACACCACAGCAGGGCAAAATCGGCGCAGCTGATGGATTGCGTCTCTGCTACTCTGTGAGCCCAACTCCTTTGTGGATCTTCCCACAAAGAATGGATGTGTCATTGTGAGACAGTACAGTTGAACAGAACAGGATTCTTAGATTATCGTGGAAGACAGTTAGCTACTTCTTCCTGTTCCTTTGCTTCTCAATTTAGGCATGAAAACTCTGTGTGCTCCTTGTGCACGCTCAGTCGCTTCAGTCATGTCTGACTCTTCGCATCCCTATGGACCGTAGCCTGCCAGGCTCCTCTGTCCATGGGGATTCTTCAGGCAAGAATACTGGAGTGGGTTGCCATTTCTTCCTCTAGGGAATCTTCCAAACCCAGGGACTGAACCCACACCACTAGTGCCACCTGGGAAACCCCATGTTCCTTACTTCCAACTGCTCCTTTTCGATCAGTTTTCTAGGAAGTCTTCCGTGATTTTTTCTATCCCCTACTTTATATTTTCGTAGTGCCTTGTGCTATCCTCCTCATTGTCCTCTTCATCTCTGTGCAATTCTTTAAAAATCTCTCTCATGGACAATGAGGTCTTGGAGGCTTAGAGGTCAGTGGTCAAGCTGTATTCATGTTAGTTTCCCTGGCATCTGGCACATGGCTCATCTATAGTTGTATTTGAGTGAATGTATGAACTATCAGTTTATTCTCTTTGACCTTATGAGTTGTTTTATTGTTTTTATAAGGCTATGCCATCTAACTTCCTAGTGGTAAACACGTTCCTTTTGCTTATTACATGCTGGATTAGTTGATTATTATTTATTCTACAGCTACATTTTAGAAGCTTCAGTAAGGCCCTTGTTCTGATTATTGCAGTTTAGAGAACAGAGATCCATTTTCACTTACATTACAGTTTGGTAATGTGCAGTATTTCACAAACTTAAGACTGTGTCCTCATTTAGCACCTAATTCTCAGGCTGCAAACTCTGTTTTCCCCCAGTCTTTTGGAAGTCTTTTAGGTTTCGACTACTACATTCTCTGAACCCTTTTGGTTCTCATCTCATGCATCATCTGAAGCCCTGTTGGGTGGTATGTGTTGGATGATAAACAGAAGACAGGCAGACTGCAGATCTGGATGAAGAGGGAGCCAAACATGGCTGGTCATGTGTCTGCTGTACGCCTGTGCGTGTGATCTCAAGCGGGGAAGGGGCAAGCAGCTTCTGTACTCAGTAGCTGGGCTCATTAGAGAGGGCAGGAAAAATTAAAGGCCGGAGGGAGCATCGCTACCAGACATCAAGCTCTTCCTGCCTACACACTTAATTGTTCTTTAACTCAAGAACTCTCAGCCTGCATAGGGAAGCTTTCATTCTCCTCTCATTCTTTCAGTGCCCAGAAAAGAAAAGGACAAAAAAAAAAAAAAACCAGAAAGGGAACAAGTAATTTAGCATGCTTCCATTCCCTTAGGCTGTTCAGTACCCACTTACCCTCTCCGGAATTTGCTGAGACACTGGCCATCTATTTGAGTGAGAACACAACCCAGGAATGTTACTTCATCTCTTTGGCTTTTCCCTGTGTCCTCTGAGGCTGGAGACATTTGTGGTTTGCTACATTACTTTTATTTTATCACCAGCTAGCTGCTTTCCTTGTTCCGGACTGTGTCTGAGTTGCTTTTCCTATGTCTCTTTTTCAGCTAATAGAAAGCTATAAAAACGGAGGCAGCCTGCTAATTCAGGGACCAGACCACTGTTCACTCCTTCATTACGCAGCTAAAACCGGCAACGGGGAGATTGTGAAATATATCCTTGACCACGGTGAGTAGGCATAGCAAACCAGGAATCAATTATCCATGAAACAGACTGCATTTTCGAAGCTGACTTTCGTCCAGGCTGTCCTCCGAATGGTGGAGAGACCCTTGAGCTTTTGCTGACTCTCCTTGCTTATATGATGGAGCCAGGATTCAGACCCCTGGCACAGGTCACCTTAACCAAGCACCTTTACCTT
This sequence comes from Madoqua kirkii, assembly GCA_006408675.1. NCBI lineage: Eukaryota > Metazoa > Chordata > Mammalia > Artiodactyla > Bovidae > Madoqua > Madoqua kirkii. The sequence continues at coordinate 13,289 of SJYC01019464.1, forward strand.
AACCACCTTAACCTTAACAGAAATCATTTCCATATCAAGGCCTTTGCAGGGTATTTGGGGGCTGATTACTTACAAAATGAAAGACAAAACTGAATGTGGACTTGGCATCATGTACTGTTTGGGGAAGGGCTTTTTGTTTTGGAAAGTTAACTAGTTGGGGCCAGGTACCTAATCCATATTTATAGCTGATCATTCTGAGGAGTAATGCACATATTTATTTCCATCTTTCTAGTTTCCCCTTTTTTTTCTATTTGAATCTCATTCACCTTTTCAACTCAAGTCACCTTTTATTCTCTTTGAAAATATCTGGTACTGCCGTGTCTTCTGTGGCAGGCCGTGTTCACCCCCTGGACAGCCTCCTAACAGGGTTTGTAATCTGGTGTTAGACGGTGACCTCAGCATCTACCTCTCATAGCCCTTTAGAGGCACAGACATGTCAGAGGAGTATCAGATCTTGACCATACTTTCTACTTTCCATGTTTATAGTGTTTCTAGGACTGAAAAATAGTATAGAAGTGGGCAAAGTCTCCTGGCTTGGCTGTTTTTGAGGAATCTCTGGCTCTCCTGAATTCAGGTATACAGAGATCCTAAAAGATTTTCTGTGAGCCCTAGCACTGAGCCAATGGCCTACCCTCATTGTATCCACATTTCGGCTGTAAATATAAGCATTTTAGTACACAGTCACATTCCCTTTTTAAAAAACTGAAGTATAGTTGATTTACAGGGTATCAGTTTCAGCTGACAAAGTGATTGAGTTAAAGTGATTCAGTTAAAGACATGTGTGTTCAGTTGCTCAGTCTTGTCCAACTCTTTGCCACCCTATGGACTCCCTCAGGGCTCCTCTCTCCATGGGATTTTCCTGGCGAGAATACTGGAATGGGTTGCCATTTCCTCCTCCAGGGGATCCTCCCAACCCAGGAATTGGACCCACGTCTCTCATGTCTCTTGCATTGCAGGCGAATTCTTTACTGCTGAGCCACTGAGAAGTTATACGTATATTTAATCTTTTCCAGATTCTTTTCCCATTACAGATTATTACAAGATAGTGAATATAGTTCCCTGTGCTATATAGTAGGTCCTTGCTGTTTATTTTCTATACAGTCGGGTGTATCTATTAATTCCAAATTCCCAATTGATCCCTCCCCTTCCTTTTCCCTTTTGGTAACCATAAGTTTGTTTGCTATGTATGGATTTACATTCCTTTTTATTCCTTTTTATTCAGTTCAGCAAACATGTCTTATTCTATTTACTCATTCATTCATTCATCAAATATTTGTGGGGTACTTCATAGGAACTATCTGTCATAAACCGACACACACACAAAAATATAGTCTCTGTTATCAAGCAATTGCAGAATAAAAAATATAATCATATGCATCATTAAATTGAAAGCAGTTGTATGTAGGACTCTTAAGTCGTCCTGTAAAGTCACAAAGAGATAACTAACAGAGCTGCCATTTCTCAAGCCCGGGTTGTATGCCACATGCTTAGAATGAACACATCCTATTCTTTAATCTTTACAAGGAGCTTGTAAAGGATTAGACTCTCAGTCTCATTAAACTCGCCTTGCTTTTGTGTTCAGTACCTTCTCACCATGGAGAGTTTGCCTGAACCCTTGGCCTGAATTATGGCAGAAAGAGTGGTTTAGGAAAAGGAAAGGGTATTCAAGTAGGATGGTCACCATTAGAGGCTCCCCCCGCCCCGCCCCCCGTAGGCTAGATTGGATTGTGCCGAGCCTATCTGCCCCAGAAAGCCTAGATCTATTCCTGGTGCTGTGTCAGGGGTGTGTATATTCTGTCTCCCACTCCCCTGACCATTCAGCCTCCAGCAATTAAAGCATGCCTCTTTACACAAGACTTGAATAAACAATGGTGGCATAAATTCTACTTGCCTTTTGCACACACACACAAACTATAGGTGTTTTCCTGCAGTGACTCTTCCAAAACCCGGTGACAGGCAGAATCAAACCAAATATTAGAACCCAGCCCCATAGACAGTGCATAAAGGTCACAAAGCTTCCATAGTTATTTTTGTCTTAATAGAAAAGATCTCGGGATTTCCCCTGGACAAAGTGAAGGTGCGCTTTAGATACAAGCCCTCAGCTTGTTTGCTTTTAGCCCAGGTTCAGGTTCGCCTGGTGGCTGTCATCTTGATCATTCTCAGTTCTTCCTTCCTGGTTTGGCTTTTACCCATGAAGTTGGGTGCTTGCCCTCACACCGTAATCTGCTTGGTTCCAAGTACCTCCCTAGGGTTGGTGAGATACCGGCTATCAGAGTGATGAGACCTCTTAGAAATTCTCTCTCCTCCCGCTCTACCTCTCTTGAAGAACAGGAATTCCCCTCCCTGGTTCTGGGATCCTTTCTCCATCAGTGATCTGCTGGCATCTCACTTGGTCTTACCTGTCAGGCTGCAGGGAACTGCAGTTTTGACTGCGTCTGTATGTAAGATGGATTCTCACGTGTTCGGGGCTGTCAGCTAGGGTGGCTGGGACACCTGGACTTTCATCCCAGGTTTCTTCACAGCACGATGATCCCCAGGTTTCAGGAGAGTGAGGATGGAAGCTTCCAGACATTTGGAGGCTGGGCTGGAGAAGTCTGCCTCATCTCTGTGGCATTCTGTCAGCTAAAACAGGTCATGGAGGCAGCCCCAGCTCCAGGGCTGGAGAAATAGACCTCTCTGCTCCATAATTAATGGACGTGTTTAATCTGTCCCCTTCCTTACTCTCTGTCTTCTTCAACTGAAAATGGTGATCTTCTCAATATCCTGAACTATTGACTCACTTGGAATTCCCTGGTACTCAGCTTTTATATTTTCCCTTGGTTTAGGGTCCTAAGCTAGGGCTTCAAGATTTAGCAAATAAAAATATAAGACATGATAACATTTTTTTAAGCATAAGTATGTCCTATGCAATTTTGGGGACATGCTTACACTAAAAACCAGCTCTTTTCAGCTGAGTCTCCCTAAGGGCTTGAATGAAGAGGCTTGAGATGGTATTGCTCTAACACCGTGTATTTTCACAACCCCCACCACCCACTTCTCTTTCCACTGCCTGTAGGTGTTGCAAGAGGGCATCAGAGGGCAGACACACTGAAACCATACTCACAGGAAACTAGTCAATCTAATCACACTAGGACCACAGCCTTGTCTAATTCAATGAAACCAAGCCATGTCTGCGGGACAACCCAAGATGGGCGGGTCATGGTGGAGAGGGCTGACAGAACATAGTCCACTGGAGAAGGGAATGGCAAGCCACTTCAGTATTCTTGCCTTGAGAACCCCATGAACAGTATGAAAAGGCAAAATGATAGGATACCTAAAGAGGAACTCCCTAGGTCATTAGGTGCCCAATATGCTACTGGAGATCAGTGGAGAAATAAAGGGAAAGGCCAAACCTCTCTAAACACCCTGCTAATTTGAGCAGAGTCCCTTGAAGGGAGAAGCGTGTCCTCTGGGATCTCGCCATTTCCACACTATACTCCTAGGTCCTGTTGCATGGGCTGTCTCTTATACACATCTAGATGTGTATAAGAGACAGCACAGAGGCTCATGGGCACAAGTGCGTGTAAGGGCTGTGAAGCTGAATACACCCGATGTCAGTGTCCTGCAGTCACAGATGCTGTCACCACTGGTGGCAGGGAGCTGGATGGGGAGCCTGGGTGAATGGTACAAGGGACTCTGGGCTCATTTTGCAGCTTCCTGAGAATCTAGTTCTTTCAACCCAGAAAGCTAATTGTTTTTTTAAATGTAATTGCTTAATAAAAAGAATATCTAAAGGATTCCAAGAATTCGTCTGATGTTCCTTTAACATCTGGATCAAATCATTAACCATGTGCATTGATGTCCAGCCTGCTGCAGTGAAAGGAGGTTCGTAGGGGTTTTTCCTCAGGGGTGACTGAGGGAAGGCCCCTCTTGGGGGGTAGGGAGGTCCCTCCAATCTCCAGGGGACATCATCTCTGACCACAGTGCAGTCAAACCAGGACACCACCACCAGAGTGCCCCCCAGAGCCTGCTGGGGCCCCAGGGTTCACCCATCCTCCTCTGGATCAGCGCTGAGCTGCGGACACTCAGGATCCCAGCAGTCATATCTCTAACCACAGCCAGGCCCCCACACCCTCCCAGGACCCCAACGGGGAGTCGTGAAACCAGAGTCAGAAGCAGGCACAAGGATGCATGCCGAGTAGTAAGCTTCTGGGAACTGCATCACTCTGCCCCAAGCATCCCAGAGTTCAAAAGCAGAGCCCTGGACATCCTTGACAAGTAGAAGATCAAGTTCTCAAAACATCAAGATAAGCCAGAGGCTAACAGAGGCCAGAATGAAAAAGCAGAGATGGAAATGGTTTCTGGGTTTTGAAGATGGGCTCTCCAGACTTTAAGGGTGGATTGGAGTTTCTGTTTTTAAAACTGCGTTTCCTTGAAGTAAAACCACAAAGGCTTATGATTTCTGATATCTCCACTGGGCTGAGATGTCCTGATGGGGGTGTAATAGCTGGGTCACCCCACCAGGAGGTGAAGGGAGAAGACGTGGGCAAACCCATTGCCAGAGGAGCTCAGTAGGTATGGTGGCCAGGTTGGTTCTCTGTGAACCCCTTCCTGGGGAGAGGAGAAGACACCCACGTACAAGGCTCCGTTGGTGAAGACAGCGTCCCCACCCTCCACGTACTGCACCTGGGGCGGGTACACGTGCTGCACCGGCTGGACCTGAAACAACAGCAGACACTTGGCGTTACACGGTTTCCAGAATATTCAGGTGGAAATATCTCCTACTGCCTTTTGTGAACACTTAGTGCCACGTTACACTGGTCCTACCCCTGGCTGGTATGTCTAAAAACTAGGAGAGATGGTCACGTCGAGGCCACGTATTCCGGATTAGCCCAGACAGGGATGACTGCAGCAGGTTGGGGCCCCTATTCCATGTGGAGAGGAGCCTTGCCAGCACCTGGGAGCTGAGATGCAGAACAGGGCGGGAGGTGGTGGTGGTGATGGTGCCTGGGGTCTACTGGCCACTGGGGAGAGGGGCCGCGGTCCTGCTTGATGGTGGACACCAGATATGTGGACAGAACTGGGACCTTGGAGCGTCTGATCCCACTCCCCATTATTCCCACCCCCCGGCAGGGCAGGGGTTCAAGTGGCTCACTTGCTCTATCACCCCCGCTCCACCCCCTTTGGTGCCCCCGTGGCAGTCCCCAGCAGCTGGGTGGGGGAGGGGCCTTGGGAACCCCTCTGGGGAGAGACTGAAGGTCTGAGCAGAATCAGTAGGAGTGCTGGGCCTGGAGTAGGGGTTGGGGGCTGTGGGTGGAGGCCGGGGGCCGGTGGGAAGACCCCTCCCTCCTCTGTCAGTCCACAGCCTCAGCTGATGACCCCTGGGGGATGCAGGTGCTCTGATGGAGCCCAGAGCTCTGTGTGGGGACTCTGCTGTGGAGGGAGGATCAGTGCATGCTTGATTCAAGCTCACTGGGGATGAGGAAATCAGGGGCAGGTCTCATCATGGCCTCTCTGTAGACCTTCGTGCAGCAGCAGGATTGGACACAACCTAGGGACATCTGACACACATAACCCCTCTCGTCCATAGGGGGTGGGTGTGATGCAAAGGTCAGCGGAGACAGAAATGGTGGACACATGCCCAGCCCCGTGGGACAGGGGAAGCTTCTGGAATCACGGAGCCATGGTCAAGCCCCTCTCTTGAGGAGCTGAGGCAAAGATGCAGGGTTACTGCTGGGCACCCCCAGAGCCTTCGCTCCTCCTGAAGGAAACCCCAAATCACACAGCATCAGGCAAACCTCTCTAAGCAGTTAAGTCACTCAGTCGTGTCTGACTCTTTGCGATCCCATGGACTGTAGTCTACCAGGCTTCTCTGTCCATGGGATTTTTCAGGCAAGAGTACTGGAGTGCGTTGCCATTTCCTTCTCCAGGGGATCTTCCTAACCCAGGGATCAAACCCAGGTCTCCTGCATTGCAGGCAGACGCTTTACCCTCTGAGCCACCAGGGAAAGGCCAAACCTCTCTAAACACCCTGCTAATTTGAGCAGAGTCCCTTGAAGGGAGAAGCGTGTCCTCTGGGATCTCGCCATTTCCACACTATACTCCTAGGTCCTGTTGCATGGGAGCCTGAACGAATTTGAACTCAGCATCTTGCGCAGAGCAGGAGTTGGCAAACTTGGGTCCTTAGGTCAAATCTGGCCCTCCTGATCTTACAAAAAGTTTTATTGGCACACGGCCACATCACCCCTTCCACGAGAGTTGCACGGTTGTGCCTGAGACTGTCTGGCCTGAAAAACCAACCAACCAAACAAAAAGCACTGTGAGGCCTTTTCCAAAAATGGTTTGTCGACCGCTGCTAAGATCACACTGCCTGTCTGAGCTGATGATCTGGGCTGTGATCTGGCTGCTGAGCCCACATATTCAAGCTCTGTTCTCTAATCATTTAACTGCACAAGAGGCGCCTGTCTGAGGGTCCAGCACTTGCCTGTGGATGGGTCTGCCTCTCCTGGAGGCTCCATGTTCCTCCTATTCAGAAACCTCTGCTATCTGCCTGCGTGTCTACAGCTGCACCCCAGGCACTACCTAGCAGCTCACTTGTGCCCGAAAGGCTGAAGATCTGAACGAGTAAAGATCAGCTTTCTTGGCTTGTAGCAAACTACCTGCAGCAACAGGTCTTTTTTTTTTTTTTTTTTTTACCCCAAATCACACAGCATCAGGCAAACCTCTCTAAGCAGTTAAGTCACTCAGTCGTGTCTGACTCTTTGCGATCCCATGGACTGTAGTCTACCAGGCTTCTCTGTCCATGGGATTTTTCAGGCAAGAGTACTGGAGTGCGTTGCCATTTCCTTCTCCAGGGGATCTTCCTAACCCAGGGATCAAACCCAGGTCTCCTGCATTGCAGGCAGACGCTTTACCCTCTGAGCCACCAGGGAAAGGCCAAACCTCTCTAAACACCCTGCTAATTTGAGCAGAGTCCCTTGAAGGGAGAAGCGTGTCCTCTGGGATCTCGCCATTTCCACACTATACTCCTAGGTCCTGTTGCATGGGAGCCTGAACGAATTTGAACTCAGCATCTTGCACAGAGCAGGAGTTGGCAAACTTGGGTCCTTAGGTCAAATCTGGCCCTCCTGATCTTACAAAAAGTTTTATTGGCACACGGCCACATCACCCCTTCCACGAGAGTTGCACGGTTGTGCCTGAGACTGTCTGGCCTGAAAAACCAACCAACCAAACAAAAAGCACTGTGAGGCCTTTTCCAAAAATGGTTTGTCGACCGCTGCTAAGATCACACTGCCTGTCTGAGCTGATGATCTGGGCTGTGATCTGGCTGCTGAGCCCACATATTCAAGCTCTGTTCTCTAATCATTTAACTGCACAAGAGGCGCCTGTCTGAGGGTCCAGCACTTGCCTGTGGATGGGTCTGCCTCTCCTGGAGGCTCCATGTTCCTCCTATTCAGAAACCTCTGCTATCTGCCTGCGTGTCTACAGCTGCACCCCAGGCACTACCTAGCAGCTCACTTGTGCCCGAAAGGCTGAAGATCTGAACGAGTAAAGATCAGCTTTCTTGGCTTGTAGCAAACTACCTGCAGCAACAGGTCTTTTTTTTTTTTTTTTTTTTTTAACCCTTCCAAAGAGAACTTCCTGGCAAAGAACCAAACATGTCACACAAAAAGAAACGACGAAACAGGGAAGGAAGCACTGTCGTCCGGGTGGGGGCTCCCAGGCATCCCGTGCCGACCGTGTCCCATGACCCCTGTGCTGTGGTTACCTGCTGCGGCACCTGCTGGACTCTGGGGAGGGAGAGTGGCTGCATCTGGGCCCCTTTGGGAGCCGAGCCCGCTGCCTGGACCAACACCCTCTACAAGGGAAGGAGAGAGGACATTTAGGCTCATCATACATGAGTCCTGAAAACAAATACAGGTTACAGCCGGCGTGACGGTGCCTGCTGCCGCTTAATGGAAACGTATGTAGGGGGGCGGTAAGAAGCAGGAGGGCACCCACATGCCCCCAGCAGCTTTGTATCCTTGGGATCTGTAGTCATCAGGGTGATGTGGGCTGAGAACTGGGTGCCAGCCATACTGCCTCCCCCGGACAGGCTGGGTCACACCCCACCGTGTCTCTCACCCTTGACCTGCCCCCGTTTAAGAAGAAAGGAAGCCCAGAGTGGTCACTGCTAGGCTGCAGTCCCAGCATCTCAGTATTGGAAGTTCTTTAACCCAGACTCAGGCCAGGCCCTCCTGGCCTCCATGGCTGCTCTCTGGGCCCCTGGGCCATCTTCCCAGAATGGCTTTGTCACTTTGCTGGAGAACTGGTTGAAAGGACAAAGCTATGAAAGCGGGAAGGATCAAATGCACTCCCGAGGGGAGGGAAGAATAGGAGGGATCTGGTCGACTGTGATTCTGTGATTGGCTTCATGGACCCTATGCATCACCAGGTGCAGTAATTCTGCAGGGCTTGGCCTCATGAACACCACTGCACTAAGAATTCAACACACTTAGCCCTCCGTGAACTCTCCCCCAAAGACACAGAGAACACAGATGGCACACAGAGATCAACAGGATGGATGGACAGACCCCAAGTGTCCATCCACACAGGAGAACATCACTCAGCCAGGAAAAGGAGAGAAGCCCAACTCTCAACACACTGTGAATGGACCCTGAGAACATGACGCTCAGTGAGAGAAGCAGGCACAGAAGCTCACACAGTGTGTGATTCTATCTACGTGAAACATCCAGAACAGACTGATCCACGGGGACAGAGTGGATTCCTGGTTGCCAGGGGCTGGGGGTGAGGGATGGAGGGTCATTGCTAATGGGGAGGGGGTTTCTATTTGGGAGGATGAAGATGGCCTTGAACTAGCCAGAAGTGGAGTTTGCAAGACACCGTGAATGTCTTGCACACTGCTAAACTGTTCACCTTAACATGGCAAATCTGTGTCATTTATTTGAGGTGAAATTCTCAAATAAATAAGAATTCACTTCAAATAAATAAGAATTCTGAGGACTTACAGGCACACACTCCAAAGCTGAGGCATCCAATATGGAAGATAACAGCTGTGTATCTCTGTGGCCACTGACATTTACTTTGATTTAAATGAGCTGCAAATTTCAGTTGCTCTGCAGCCCCGGCTACACTGCTGGTGCTCGGAGCCTGGTGGGGCTGGCGGCAGGACACTCCCACTGTGCTGGGAAGTTCTGCTGGACGGCGCGGGACTGAGAGAAGCAGGAAGTGTGCATCATGGGATGGAGGGAGCAAGAAGCCCCTTACTGGGGAGGCACTGGGTGCTCACTCTTCAGGAAGCCTGCAGGTGAGGCAGGTGCCCAAGGGGTGGGAGATGCAGCCACTGATGCTGGGCTGGGGGCTGGACCCATCTCCGACAGGGACGGAAGCCCCGGAGCCTGGGATGGACATGGAGCTCATGGCAGAATGCTGGGACCAGTCTGCTTGCAGTCGCCAGAGTGAAGGCGGCTACCACCCAGACCTGGGGCACTTGAGACTTGGGCTGGTGAGAGGGACCCCAGGGAACAGGGGGTGGAGGGCCCATGCATCAGATGCGGTGGGCAAGGAAACAGTGAGGCCGCAGCCGCAGGTGATCACGCCCTCTAGGTACCCATGCTGGGGTGGCCACACTTCCAAGAAATAAATGCCACATATGCCCGACTACGTGTTCCAAACTGAACAAGTGGTCTTGGTGTCTATCTACTTGCTTGTGCTGAATTATGGGTTTTATTTTTATTTTTTGCCAGTCAGTACCAATTCTTTCTGTCCCACTCCTAATTTTCAGATTTGTAAATCATAGATAGTGGGCCTCTGCATATGTCTACTATTTCTGGTCTGTTCCATTATCTTCAGTTTCATGTGGAATTATGTTTATGTCTATTTCCTGGTGTATTCCAAACTACCGTGGAAATCTAGGAGTTGGGAGAATCTTGATGTGAAAATTCTCTGCAAATTTGACAGAATATGCCACTTCTGATGCAAGATTCAATTATGAACCAATTCTAAGACTTCTCACTTCTGCGTAGAAGGCTCACTTCCAAGGTACAAGAAAACTGCTACTAGCAGATGAGAATGAAGTCGATCAGAGTCTGAGACGGGCTTTGGTTCTGAGTTTGGATCATTTCACCAATTCCTTGGTGGGGCCTTTTGAAACAAATGGTGAAAAAGCCAGATAACATGGGAAGTGGGAGGAACGTGAGGGTGCATTTCAACAGCAGCAGCCGTGGAGCTGAGAAGTCAATTCAGAAGAACAGAGATGCCAGGCTCTGCAGATTCAAAGCTTTTTGAAACCGTGGTGGATGCGTCCACTCTGGCTGCACTGGTTTTCCCGGGGTTGCCTAAGCAACAGGCGGGCTGATCTGTTACCTGCGGGGAGGCTGTCACTGGCTGGGCCACGGGCGCCTGGGCAGCCGCCGACGAACACAAAGCCACGGAAGCCGGGGAATCCGATCCACTCTCTGAGTTCTGCATGCTCAGGTCTAAAGAGAGGCGGAGAGAGAGTGAGGGGAGGGCGGAGAGAGAGTGAGGGGGGCAGGGCTGCCATCACCAAGCCTGGAGAGGTGATGTACAAGGTAGTGAGCGAGTGGCAATGACCAAGTTCAAATGCGAGGATCCCGGCCAGACTAGGTAAGTAAGAGGCAGGGGGAGAGAGGCTTCGCAATCATTTCATAAGAAGAGAGAAGGGAGGCACAGGAGGTATTTTTTTCCAACAGAAACCTGAAAAATAGCCCAGCAGGAATTCCTTAAGGACAGGTGTGGGACAATGGTGTTTCCCTTTCCAATCACAGCAAGCTCGACTATTTTCAAGGGTTCATGCAATTTTTGAATCATTTATAGAGAAAATGAAAAGCGCTTGTTGGATGTTTGCCATCTGGGGAGCTACCACACCCCTCTATAAGCGCATCTCTTAGGGCAGGGTGTCCTCTTGGCACCGTGGCCAGCGAGCAGGTGTCAGCGAGCAGGCCAGTGTGCAGGAGGTCTGTGGGACCTCCTGGGCCAGGTGAGGGGTGGAACAGCACCCCTGCACCCCCAGTCATGACAACCACAGATGTCCCCAGATACCAGTGTCCCTTTGGGGGCAGATTCAACACCAGCGAGAAAAAGGGTGATGGCAGAGGAAAGAATTGGCAACTTTCTTTGGGCTAAAGAAAAATCCTCAGGCATTTCAGCAATAAGAAAAGGTGCATTTTGTTCCTCTGCCTATGAGAAAGTGTAAAAGTATTGATATATTTCTCTGCAACCAGGTGCAGACATCTCTCAAATGGGTCGTTTAAAAATTCTCTACCAAAAAATTCATGTAACACAGCACAAAGCGGCAGATGAGACTGACTCCAAGAAAATGCTGAAAGGCAAACTCTCTACATTAAAAAAAATTTTTTTTGGCCACATAGCAGGGCATGCGGGATATTGACTCCCCAACCAGTGACTGAACCCATGGCACCCTGCAGCAGAAGCGTGGAGTCTCAGTCATTGGACTGCCAGGGAAATTCCCTCTACTTTTAACAAACACTAGCTACCTTCAAGCTGCAAGAGGCAGATCAACAACTACAGACAGGAGATGGCTCTGTGGCCGCGCACACAGCTGTCGCATCCCTGTCTTGTCCCCTCCTGGCCACGGCTCTGAGCATGTCCTCCCACGAATGGAGGGTCTGGGCTCCCAGCCCCCTGGGAGACCTGGAAAGTTTGGCACACACTGTGGTGCCCAGGACATGCTGCCAGAAACTCTGTTTCTCTGTAGCCCCAAGAGTCCCACCTCCAAGAATAAGTAGATAATTTTTAAAGCCTTTTTAAAAATTCAAAGAAAAATTGATAATAGATTTAAACAATTTGCCTAAGGGAAGCAGAAAGGTGTGCATGTGTGTCTGTTTGGATCTGAGAGTGCGGGCTAAATTCCATCTTTATCGACTACCCCAGGTCCCTCCCACACAGCCCCACCCCCAGGGCCTTTGGTACCACAGGAACCATTTGATGGACAGCGGCCATGCCTGTGGCATTTTTCTTTCCTGTGACCTTGATTCAGTTCTCACCACCAGAGGTCCCCAGATCCATACAATGACTGCTGCTTCATATGCTCTTTGCCTCTTTTGGAGGAGGAAGAGGAGAAAGGAGGGAGAGGGATAGAGGGGGAGGAGTAAGGGGAGGGAGAGGAGAAGGAGACTGTGAATTTCCAATCTATATTTGCTGGGTCTCCAGCTTTCTCTCCTTCCTCATGAAACTCACTTTCGGAATTATTCTATTGGAATTTGCCTAACTTGTGGTCTTATATTCACGGTTTTCTCTGTCCATTTAAGCCAGTCAGTTACCCACTCAGTACCATTCTGTCTGAAGCCAGGAAGTGAGTAACTTCAGTGGCACTAGGTGGAAAGTGATTCAAACTCTCTATGAAATGATTCCACGAGTGAGAAAGTGAGGAGGCTGACTTCACTGAGACCAGTTCCTTAGTCCATAGTTGAAGTCCTATGGAGACAAGGAGAGGCTGTGAGTAAGTGGGATAGATGGCGGGCCCATGCTCTGCTTACTGGGGCCAGAATGCACCTTCCAGAATGTGAGTTAGTCTAACACACTCTTGACCAGGATGACTATCTGTCTCACACTGTATGGTGTTTAGTGAAAAAGTTGGCTTAAAACTCAACATTCAAAAAACTAAGATCATGGCACCTGGTCCCATCACTTCATGGCAAATAGATGGGGAAAAAATGGAAACAGGGACAGACTTTATTTTCTTGGGCTCCAAAATCACTGCAGGTGATGATTGTAGCTATGGAATTAAATGACGCTTACTCCTTGGGAGAAAAGCTATGATAAACTTAGACAGTATATTAAAAAGCAGAGACATCACTTTTCTGACAAAGGTCTGAATAGTCAAAGCTATGGTTTTTCCAGTAGTCATGTATGGATTTGAGAGTTGGACCATAAAGAAGGCTGAGAGCCAAAGAATTGATAATTTTGAACTGCGGTGTTAAAGACTCTTGAGAGTCCATTGGACAGCAAAGAGATCAAACCAGTCAATCCTAAAGAAAATCAATCCTGAATATTCACTGAAAGGACTGATGCTGAGGATGAAGCTCCAATACTTGGCCACCTGATGTGAAGAGCTGCCTCATGGGAAAAGACCCTGATGCTGGGAAAGATTGAAGGCAGGAGGAGAAGAGGATGACAGATGATGAGATGGTTGGATGGCATCACTGGCTCAATGGATATGAGTCTGAACAAGCTCCGGGAGATGGTGAAGAACAGAAAAGCCTGGTGTGCTTCAGTCCTGGGATTGCAGTTTGCCATGACTGATTGAGTGAACAACAGCAACAAATGTCATTCAGACCAGAGTCAGCAGACTTAAGTCACAAGTGGGACTTACGGGCCCACCTGATCTTTGTTACAACTACTAGACTTTGCCATCATAGCATAGGAGCAACCATGGCTGATACATGAATGAATGATTTTGGCAGGGTTCTGATAAAACTATTTATAAAAACAGGTGATGGGCCATGGTTGTTGGTCATTGACCCACATAATTTGGGTTTGATTAAGTGGTGTGGTTCCAGGAGACGTAGAAAAATTACACTGCCTTGATTTGAAGCCTGAGGCCCACAGGCCTTCCATCTAGCACCTTGTTCCTGAGACAACATCTCACCAACATGACAGGACTTGGGGGAACCCCAGAGGGTGACTCAAATTGGGAGAAGAGTGAAGTTGCTGACATTTAAAGACAAACGGAAATATCAGACACTGGTTAAATGCCAACTGTGGTCTTCCTGAAGCTTGATGCTGCTGCCGCATGCTCAGTCATGTCCGACTCTTTACGACCCCATGAGCTGTAGCCCGCCAGGCTCCTCTGTCCATGGGATTTCCCAGGCAAGAATACTGGAGTGAGTTGGTATTTCCTTCTCCAGGGGATCTTTCTCACCCAGAGATCAAACCTGCGTCTCCTGCACTGGCAGGTGGATTCTTTACCACTGTGCCAGCTATCCTGAAGTTTATGAAGCCACAAAGAAGGCTGATTCATTGAATGCCAGAACTACAAAAGCCAGGGGTAGCCCTTAAAACTCAGGATGGGCAATTGGGCACAGCTCACTTTGGGGGGCTGTAGTGGGTTGAAGGGTGTCCCCCCAAATTCATGTCCCCTGGAGTCTCAGGATGTGACCTTATTTGGAAACAGCATCCCTGCAGATGTACAGAAGAGAAGGATAGAAAGGAGATCACAGGGGATGAGAGTGGGCCCAAAATCCAGTGACAGAGTTCTTAGAAAAGGACACACAGGGAAGAGGGCCGTGTGGCAGTGGAGGCAGAGACTGGGATGATGCAGCTACAAACCGAGGATGCCGAGGCCCGCAGAGCTGGAGAAGGCAGGAAGGAGCCTCCCCTAGAGGGATCATGGCCCTGTTGACACTCTCTGTTCTCCCAAAATGCAAGAGGACTTTTTGTTGTTGTTGTTTTAAGCCACCCAGTTTGTGGTACTTTGAATGGCATCCCTGGGAAACCCACACAGGGGTCTCCCTATGGTCCACCCCATGAGGTGCTGGGGTCCTGTTTTGGTCCCAGGCACATTGTATCAGGCAGATGATATGAACACCAGTAATGCCTCAGTATTACATCTGACTCTGAATGATAAGAACTTACAGACAGCATTTCAGATAGTGAGAGTCTATGATGGCACTTTATGAAACAGACAATGATACATGGAATTATTATTTCAAGTGACAGTACAGTTGGGAAATACAAAGAGGATCATAGAGGTTTCAGAAAAAATACAAACCACCTGGTTATTCCAGGGGTACCTAGGACTCTCCTGGGAAGGATAATTACTCTTTGAGACCAAATTCTCTGCTCCCTCAGTTCATCCTTTGACACTGGGATCAGAGACAGAATGACAGATGGCTGGTGGGTCAGTCAGGCTGCTGCTGTATATGAAGATACAACATGCCCATCTGCAGCCAGTGCGATACCCTTCCTTTCCCACCTAGATCGCCAAGGTTGTAGGCTGCACATAAGCTGATCCAGTTTCCTGCAAAAATGTTTTATTTGGGTCCATTAATCAAGGAGTCTTAGCACATCAAACTTTAGATTTTTTAAAACATGGTTTTTCAAAGGCATGCAAAAGAAACACTGGCTTTCAGTAACGGAGCAGGTGTATTCAACCTTCTGCAGAAAACAACTGCAAAATCTGGGCAAATTATTGTTATTTTTAAAGCAACTATTTGAGACACTGGAGGGTGACCCAAGCAGGAGGACAGTGCCAGGGGCTCTGCGCTTGGAAGACCACTGTCACAATCAGACTGCCTGGGGCTCTGCGCTTGGATCACAGATCAGACTGCCAGGGGCTCTGCGCTTGGAAGACCACTGTCACAGATCAGACTGCCTGGGGACTCTGGCTTTCGCTTGGGGGTCAATCCCCTGCTTGGGTGGCAGAAAGCAGCAGCCTGGGCATCTTGAAGTGTCAAAGGAGAGAGTTCACAATGTTGAGGGGAATCTTGGAAGACAGAGAGCCACAGAGAGGGTGAACCCCCAAATCTGACTACAGAGTACACCAAAACCTTTAGCCAGTTGGCTAAAACCACCCATGTGGAGGAGACATGGGGGTCTTGGAGAAAACCCGGCAGCTCACGGGTGAAATGCTAGGAGATTTCAGCTGCCGCTCACTGCAGGAGTCCAGCCAAGTCAAAGGCCATCAGGGGAACATGGCAGAATCCAGAGATTCTGTAACATGTCACTCATGGTGTCCAGGACCCAATAAAGACCGTGAGCTATGAGAAAAAATAGGAAATTGTGATTCATACCCAAGAGAAACAAAAAAAGAGAATTCAATTACAACCAAACTAAGATAATCCTGCTGTTGCTGATAAAGCATACAGACTGTATGACTCCAGCGATATGACAGTGTGGAAAAGGAAAAACTATGGAGAAAGTAAAAGATCAGTGGTTGCCAGGAGTTGGTGGAAGGAGGACTGCATAGGAGGAGAGAGGGTTTTTAGGGCAGTGAAAATACTCTGTGGCTTCTTTGGTGGCTCAGCAGTAAAGAATCTGCCTGCCAGTGCAGGAGACACAGGTTCGATCCCTGGGTCAGGGAGATCCCCTCGAGGAGGGATGGCAACCCACTCCAGTATTCTTGCCTGGGAAATCCCATGGACAGAGGAGTCTGGTGGGCTACAGTCCATGAGGTCACAAAAGAATTGAGCATGACTGGGTGACTAAACACCACCACCAGAAATACTTTGTAGGATACTATACATTTGTCCAAACCCATTGAAAGTACAACACCACGAGGAAACCCTAGTGTAAAGTATGGACTTTGGTTAATAATGATATGTTAGTGTTGGTTGCTCAGTCGTGTCTGACTCTGGACTTTAGCCTGCCAGGCTCCTCTGTCCATGGGATTCTCTAGGCAAGAATACTGGAGTGAGTTGCCGTTCTCTTCTCCAGGGGATCATCTCTAACTAGGGATCAAACCTGGGTCTCTGGCATTGCAGGCAGACTCATTACCATCTGAGCCCCAGTGATGTGTTAGTACACGTACACTATCAGCTGCAACAAATGGACCATCTGGTGAGGGATGCTGATAATGGGGGAGGCTATGCAGGTGTGAAAGCAGAGTGTACACAAAATTTCCGCACCTTCCTTTCAATTTTGCTGTGAACCTAAAACTGCTCTTTAAAAAAATCTAGGAATAAAAAGACTGACAACCCTCTATTTAAAAACTGACATGACAGGAATGAGAAAGAAAAGAAAAGGAAAAACACACAGATCGCCAATGCCAGGAACGAGATGAGATGGCTTCCCTGGCGGGCCTGTGGCTAAGAGTCTGCCTTGCAGTGAGGGGAGAACCAGGTCGATCCCTCGCCGGGAAGATCCCACGATCTTGCTGTGGGGCAACTGAGCCTGTGCATCACAGCAACTGAAGCCCACGCTCCACACCTACTGAGCCCGTGAACTATAGAGCCCGTGCGCCACAACGAGAGAAGCCACAGCAATGAGAAGCTCAGGAACTTCAGCTAGAGAAACCCGCACGCAGCAATGAAGACCAGCACAGAGAAAAATAAAAATTAATTAAAAATTTTAAAAAAAAGTTCTTAAAAAAAGAAAATATATGGTCATACAAAGAAATTGAATACATTATTGAAAACATCCTTACAAAGAAAAGTCCAGGCACAAAGTATCATTTGTGAATGCTATCCAACACCATAAAGGGAATTAATACACAAATTCCACCAGAAAATAGAGAAAGTAATACTTAACAACTCATTTCATGACGTCAGCAAAGTCCTGATACCAAAATTTGATTTGAAAAAATTATAAGAAAAGTATTTAGACCATTATCTCTCATGAGCACACTTACAAAAATCATAATAAAATAATAAATCAAATCTAGAAATATATAACCAATATAACCCATACTTACATTATCGATTGACTTTTCTAATGGTGCCCCAGCTCTCTTCCTTCTCAGCTGATTTTTGCCAAAGGTGTCAAGGCAATTCAACAGAGAAAGGAAGTCTCTTAAACAAATTATATATCCACATGGGAAGAAGAAAACAAATGAACTTCAACCCCTGCCTCACACCATATACAAAAACGATTTTGAGCTAGATCACAGACTCATACATAAAAGTTAAAACATGATACATTAGATTTCACAACAATTTTAAACTTCTGCTCATTAAAGATTTCATCAAAAGGCCAAATTGTTAAGTCCCAGTCTAGGAGAAAATATTTGCAAAAATTGTATCTGACAAAGGGCTTTTATCCACAATATATAAAAAGCTCCGTACAACTCAATAATAAGAAGACAATCTAATGGGCAAAAGACTTGGATAGGCACTTCATAAAGGTATACAGATGCCCCATAAGTATGTGAAATAGTATTTACCATTGATAGTCACTAGGGAAATGCAAATCAAAGCCACAGTGAGATGCCACGAAACACTCAACAACCAGAATGGCTACATAAAAACTTGACAACCAATGTTGTGAGCACATGCAGAAACTGTAACTCAATGACATCCCCACATTGGGGAAAAGGTTTGGTAGTTTTCTAGTAAGTTCAACCTACCATTTAAGGCAGAATTCTTCTGGATGTTTATCCAAGAGAAATGGAAACATATGTCTTCAAAAAACTAGCGCATTCATAGCAGTTTTCTAGCCAAAAGGGAGAAAAAACCCAAATGTCCATCAGAAGAAGAATGAATCAGAAACTGCAGATTGTGGTAAGTTAAAGATGCAGAGCATAATCCCTCAAGCAACCACTGAACACAGACACAGACACAGCCAAAAAGCTGATGGGGAAGGCAACTTACTGATAGAGAAGTGTGAATTGCTGATAACACGTGGGTGAATCTCGAAATCATTACACTGAGTGAAAAGATGGATCCGAAAGAGTATGTTCATAATACAGACTGGCTAATTAATACAAGGTTAAAGAAGAGTCAGAGGAGTGTGGGCGCTGGGTCTGAGAAGGGACAGGGGAACTCTGAGAGGGCTGGATGGCCATGTTCTCTATGTGTCAGGATGTGTATTACATGGAAAATCCACCTGCCCAAATTGGACAGCTAAAGATTTCCACATTCATTGTCTGTAAACTTTTTTTATGTGGACCGTTTTTAAAGTTTTTATTGGATTTGTTACAACATTGCTTCAGTTTTATGGTCTTTCTGGCCACGAAGCACGTGGGATGTGGGGTCGTAGCTCCCTGACCAGGGATTGAAAGCAGTCCCCAGAACTGGGAGGTGAGGTCTTAATTGCTGGACCACCAGGGAAGTCCCTATTGTCTGGAAATCTTAAGCTATGAAAACCTTTACTAGTGAGTGGAGGATGGGGAGGGGCTGTCTGTACAGGGGGCACAAATTGTAGAGTGCTGATGACTGTAGAGGCTAGTGAAGGCCACTAGGGCTTCATCACCTGCGTGTTTCTCCATCTATTTGCCCTGAAGTGATGGGACCAGATGCCATGATCTTAGTTTTCTGAATGTTGAGTTTTAAACCAACTTTTTCACTCTTCTTTTTCATCAAGAAGCCCTTTGGTTTTTCTTTGCTTTCTGCCATAACAGTGGTGTCATCTGTGTATGGAGATCCAACCTGTCAATCCTAAAGGAAATCAGTTTCCTGAATATTCACTGGAAGGACTGATACTGAAGCTGAAACTCCAATACTTTGGCCACATGATGCAAAGAACTGACTCACTGGAAAAGACCCTGATGCTGGGAAAGACTGAAGGCGGGAGAAAGGAACGACACAGGATGAAATGGTTGGATGACATCACTGACTCAATGGACATGAGTTTGAGTAGGCTCTGGGAGTTGGTGATGGACAGGGAAGCCTGGGGTGCTGCAGTCCATCCATGGGGTTGCAAAGAGTCGGACACGACTGAGTGACTGAACCAAACTGATCCTGCATGTGGATTTTGTTGATGCTTGAAAATTCCATAACAGAAAGTTAAACCAGAAAAACTCATCCTGCTATTAGTTTTCAGCCACAAAGAATGAATGCCGGGTCCTGCCTTTCTCCACAGCGCTGGTGCTGAGGCAGCAGCCCGTGAAGAGGGGACCAGCAGTTTCAGCGGTCCTTTCTGGAAGATGTGAGGAGGGATCAGGGTGATTACTCCCTCCCCCCCAGGGGCTGTGGGAAGGTAGCCAGCCTCGAGGACAAGGGCAGCAGACACCACACATAACGTGAAGTCCTCGGCATTTCCATTTTCCTGCTCACCTGGGTCAGGCTCATGGGTAACTGCAATCAACTTGGGTGGCTGAGCATCTGCTCTGAACTTGAACTTGTGATCAGAACTAGGAGTCATTCCACTGTGTCTTCCTGCTTGTTCTGCCACACTCACTCGTCTTCTCTCCTGTTCTTCCCCAGGCCAGGACTCAAGCCTTCTTTCTCTGACAGCTTTCTGTCTTCGGCCGCTCCCTGGAACAGGACCCGCGGCCCAGCCTGGCCAGGTTAGCCCACAGCTCTGTGTGGCTCAGAGACACGCCCAGTGTGCTGTCTATAAGCCGAGCATGGTTCCTTTGTCGTGTGCCCCAAGATAAGGGCAGGCTTGAGAAAGTGGGGACACGCAGGGCCGTGGGCACAGCTTTCCCCTCCTGGGCCAGCCTGGCGTTTAGAACGCACGTCTGACCTGCTGGAGACGCTGCCCAGAAACACCCACCAGCTGGGAACAGGGGCGAGGGTTCCTGAGCATCTGTGAGGGGACCCAGTAGAGACCCATCGTCAGCAGCCCTGGATCAGGGCCTTGATGAATGAATCTGCCCGGGCACAAAGGGAAGAGGCTTCTGTTGACAGGAAAATACTCTGGTTACCCAGCAACCAGTAATGACAGGAAAGGAAATGTAGAAAAAGCTGAGGGCAATTTCTGGGCCCGGTTCCTAGCCTGGTGCTGACTCACCACGACCTGAAGCAATGGCCTTTCTATTCCTGCTCCTCCCTGAGCCAAGTGGAGGGATCACCTGCCTTGCCTGGGTCTCTCGACATTTAGGAAGCTGCTTGTCATCTCTGGGTAATTAAGGGAGAACAGCCTGCTGGGTTTTGGTTCCCTTTGTTCTCAATGGCCAATTAACTTCCACTCTGGGGCTTCCCTTGTGGCTCAGCTGGTAAAGAATCTGCCTGCAATGTGGGAGACCTGGGTTTGATCCCTGGGTTTGGAAGATCCCTTGGAGAAGGCAAAAGCTCCCCACTCCCGTATTCTGGCCTGGAGAATGCCATGGACTATACAGTCCATGGGTTGCAAAGAGTCAGACATGAGTGAGCAACTTTCACTTCACTGGAGAGTCGCGGACCTTTTACTCTTACTTTGGGGAGAGACACATGGCCTCTGCCGGTATTTGGTGGCATTCCATGGCACCTGGGTCCATAAGCAATTCATGGACAAGAAGCCACAAGTCCAGAATGTTCTCAAGAGCACGGGTAACAGTCCATGGGTTGCAAAGAGTCAGACATGAGTGAGCAACTTTCACTTCACTGGAGAGTCGCGGACCTTTTACTCTTACTTTGGGGAGAGACACATGGCCTCTGCCGGTATTTGGTGGCATTCCATGGCACCTGGGTCCATAAGCAATTCATGGACAAGAAGCCACAAGTCCAGAATGTTCTCAAGAGCACGGGTTGTCTTGCACCCCGGGGTCTGGCTTGACACTTGTGTTGACATTCGCAGAGTTGTTACGTGCACCAGCAGCGTCAGGTCACTTTGCTGCTCAGGGGTCCTGGCCAGTCTGAGGCCGGGCCTGGGGAGCAAGCCATGTGGGGTCTACTTGCTCAACTGGCCCTGCTGGGGTGTGGCCCCTGCTTCGGGCTGGACGCCCAGCGGAGACTCGCATGCTTGCTGAACGAAACGCCCCTCTCCTCTTTGCTGAAAAGTGGATCCTATAGCACTCCATCAAGGAGATCAAACCAGTCAATCCTAAGGGAAATCAACTCTGAATATTGGAAGGATTGATGCTGAAGCTGAAGCTCCAATTCTTTGGCCACCTGATGAGAAGAGCTGACTCACTGGAAAAGACCCTGATTCTGGGAAAGATTGAGAGCAAAAGGAGAAGGAGGCGACAGAGGATGAGATGGCTAGATGGCATCACTGACTCAATGGACATGAGTTTGAGCAAACTCCAGGAAGATAGTGAAGGACAGGGAAACCTGGTGTGCTGCAGTTCGTGGGGTCACAGAGTCGGACAATATTCACTGACTGAACAACAACATAATCATCCATGAACGTGGAAATCACATCCTTTCTATCTTTGGACCTCTCAGCCCCTTCCCCTCACTAGGCACTGATACAGGGTCCCCACTGTGGATAATCGGCAGTTCATTCTCTGTGAGGGGCTGGCCCAGGCACTGCGGGTGCTGATGGCACCTCTGGCCCCCACCCAACAGATGCCAGGAGTACCTCCCCTACCCTGAGTTCCCAGACACTACCGAGCATCACTGGGGCGGGGGACAGGGTTGCCTCACTGGAGCAGCAGCGTCCTCAGGGACTGTGCAGCCTCTGGGACATGAGACAGACAAATGGTGCTTGAGAATGAGACTCAAAGACAGGTTGAGAATAGGACAATGACAGGGTGGGCCCTGTGGTGACCCGGGCCCCAAATAGTTGAAATGCTGCCAGATGAGGGGCACAGAATGAGGGGGGAAACAACTGGACCCTTTAAAATCTACCACTCTTTCTAAGCATCATAATTTCAACTCACATCAAGGCTGACCCAACACTGGCCTAAGCCTTTTGGATGCCCTGGCATTCCTCTGTCACTTCTCAGTTTTTTTTGTTTGTTTGTTTTCCCTTTTGCAGCCATAGACTCCGAGGGATCAGAATTGGCTCTGAGTCGCTCTGGAATGAAGTATCTTCAGAATTCAAATTCCTTTTTCTTTTGGTCAGAACTGGGCTTCTGTTGCTGTTTTCGTGACGGGAGCCAAGCCATCCCTCCTTCTCCAGCAGAGACAGGATCAGGCCCCAGCCCTTGAAACTGGCCGTCGGAGGCCTCTAAGCATGATGCCAGGGTGGGAGGCAGGCAGGTGCTCAGCCGGTCACAGGGGTCGGAGCTGCATGGGACATGCCCCTCCGAACTCCAAGGACCACGACCTTCCCCCACATTGTAATGGGGCAACGCTGTCTCACTTTCCTCCTAAAGAGACATGATTTGACTATGAATGTAAAAATTGTCCAGACTTAGGTATGGTTACCTCATCTGGGATGTGGTCTGATTTTAGTTACCACTGACAACGTCACAGATTCAGGGGAAAACGTGAATCAAAAAACCATCAGCCTGGGACTTCCCTGGTGGTCCAAGGTCTAAGACTCCGTGCTCCCAATGCAGGGGGGCCGGGTTCGATTCCTGGTCAGGGACCTAGATCCCGTGTGCTCCAACTAAGACCCCCTCATGCCATAACTAAGATCTAGCACATCCAAGAACAAACAAAAAAACACACCAGCCTGCCCTGACATTCTCATCCAGCAAATTTGCTTCTGGAAAGCACTCTAATTCCATCCCCTCATAGTAATCACTTAAACTGCATGAAACTTGGGTTCCAGGGAATTCCCCCATGGTTGGGCAGGGGAGGGCCCCCAGAAATCAGTACATCAACCACTTATCTGTCCCAGGAGGGGAGTTGCTAAGAAGTGTCATCTGCTCACCCAGATACACATGCACCCACAACACACACACACACACACACACATATACCTATACACAGGAACCAACACACATTGACATACCTGTATATATACACATGCACACACAGAAACATATAGGGCACATAGATACACAAATACATATATTTGTGTACACACACATATACCTCCCCACAGGCTAATGTGAGAAAATTGGATGCAAACACTCATAAGACACTGTTGCCATTTTCTTACTCTGGATGTTTCTACTAAACTGAAGGTTGACTAGATCCCCGGGCTCAGGAGGGAGAAACAAATGATTCTTATAGTAAGAGGAGGGGACTCCTACGTGTACATGTTTGCACACTTGCATTTGGTTCTCTCTGCAGAGAAGTTTCTCATCCTGGGGTTCTGCTCTGAACTGTACCTCCGTCACCCTACTTGGTGAAACAACCTCTCCATCGCAGATCTACCGCCTCCACCGCATCATCTACCTGCCCCCACATCCTCCCCCATCCAGCCCGGATCCCAACCTGCTGTTTCTACCCCTCGCTTGCTGGTCAGCTCCAAGGTGTTTACTCTGGCCCATGGGGCTGGGTCACTCTTGGAAGTGGGGCTGTCCCGGGTCCTGTGGGTACGGAGCAGCATCCCCAGGCCCCATCCCCCTTTGAGGCCAAGAACATCTCTCCTCACAACAACCACAAATGTGGAGACATCCCCCAGGGTCCCCTGGGAGGGGGTTGGGAAGCCAGCTGGGATGAGAGGAGCTGCCTGTGTTTCCTGGAACTGTTCCTCAATCACAACCTCGTTTTCCACACAATCCCAGGAGCCTCGTCTACGCGTTAAAAGTTTGAGAGGAGCTGCTTGCGACAGTGTCTCGGCCTCAGCACTAGTGACTCTGGGGACCCAACATACTCCATGGGGGGCAGTCCTGGGTGCTGTAGAGCAGCCTCCCTGGTCCCCACCCATTCGATGCCAGGAACACCCCAGTCATGATGATCACAGAGGTCCTCAGACATCGCCCAGGGTCCCTTTGAGGCAGGGTCATCCCCCAGGAGACTCCCTGGTCTGAGGCCACAACCTCGCTAAGCACGGCGTTTCCACACCCACCACACACCCTTCTGAGTGCCGGGGGCCTCACATCTGCCTCCTATCATGCAGCTGTGCAGGTTAGAAAACAAAGTCTGGGTCTCAGTCATCCTTGAGGACCCCTCCCAGCCCTTAGCATGTTGCCTACGATGGATGACCCCCCAGATGTAGTTTGGAGTGAGTGGGTGCACGGGGACCCCTCACAGCTGTTGGGGGCTGCCTGCCTGCCCTGTCTGCCTCCGCTGAGCTGGCCACTGGCTCTGCCTCCCACTGGCCAGGGTCCTGGCCCTGGGGTCTGGGGCGCAGTGCTATCGGTGTCTTGCTTTTTAATTTGAGCAGGTGTGGAAGGCATTGGGTTAACTTGTCCCCTTCCTGAGTGGCTCCCACAAAACAGAGGAGGGAGCAGGAGGGGGAGGGGGGGACGATGAGGGCCAGGCCAGGCACTGCTTCCTCGACCAGCATCTTCTGGGTCTGAGCCGGTGACAACCCAGCCCAGGATAGGGCTGCCTGGCGCCAGGCCACTTCCTGACCCCCTCAGCATCCCAGAGATAGCCAGCGACCACGGGTGATGAGCAGCACCTCTGTGACAGATTCGGGCCCAAAGGAGAGGCTGGCTGGCTTTACCCGTGTGACAGCACACCCAGGACCTTCCAAGTCACCCCCAACTCCCCACAAGTCATCACCTCACTCCCGGATTTAAAAAGCAGAGAAACAGACTACCTAAAAATGGAGAATGTCTCTTTGATGTGAGATCAGGGGAGGAGCCCTTAAAAACTCCAAGCACAATAACTCTATCCCCCAAGAGAGGAGGGGCTACTTCACCCAAAAATGTCCCCCAAGAGAGGAGGGGCTACTTCACCCAAAAATGTGAGGTGCCCAAGTTGCCAGGCCTGCTATGTAGGGGTGGGGTCGGGTGGGAGAATGTCCACGAGAATTTTATTAAATGATCAATTTAAAAGAAAACTTTAAAATTAGGAACTTCCCTGCCAGTCCAATCCTGGAGAAGGGAGTGGCTACCCACTCCAGTACCCTTGCCTGGAGAATTTCACAGACAGAGGAGCCTGGAGGGCTATAGTCCATGGGGTTGCAAATAGTCGGACATGACTGAGCAACTAACACAGTGCTTAAAAGAAAAGTTTAAAATTAGAGACTTCTCTGGTGGTCCAGTGATTAAGACTTGGCGTTCCAATGCAAGAGGAGCGGGGTCCATCCCTGGTGGGGAAGCTAAGATCCCACATGCTTCTGGGCCAAAAACCAGAATGTAAACAACAGAGGTAATACTGTAACAAATTCAATAAAGACTTTAAATAAATGATCCACATTAAAAAAATCTTAAAAAAGAAACAAAATCAGGCTGTGCTGGGCTCGGTCCTATCCAACTCTTTGTAACTTCATGGACTATAGCCCACCAGGCTCCTCTCTCCAGGGAATTTCCCAGGCAAGAATATTGGAGCGGGTTGCCATTTCCTTGTCCAGGGGATCTTCCCAACCCAGGGATCTAACCTGGGTCTCTTGCACTGCAGGTGGCTTCTTAACAACTAGTGCCACCTGGGAAGCCCCCAGATCAGGTTACAACTCCTGAAAGATGACTTTCCTAAACTGGGACCACATCCGAAACAATTTTCCAGAATGCAGAGCAGCATATCTTTTGGAAGAATTTATATTCCTCAGTATGTAATGATCTATAATTCTTCTGCTGCAGGAACAATTGTGTGTTCTAATTAATCTTTGGGGTGATCTTCATGTAAGTCAGAACTTACTCATCTTGATTCCAGCAATGCTTGACCTAATTGGATATGTATGTTTCTTTTTAAATTTATTTGGCTATGCTGAGTCTTAGTTGTGGCATGTGGGATCTAGTTCCCTGACTAGGGATTGAACTTGGGCCCCCTGCATTAAGAGAGGAGTCTTAGCCACTGAACCACAAGGGAAGTCTAGTATTAGATCTTGATTACATCTAATAGGGATGACATCTAACAAGATTTTTTTTTTTAACAGATTGCTTTATTTGTTTTAGAACACAAATGACATTCTGTAATAAATTTTGGCTGCAAAACAACATTGGGAAATGTGTTCAGATCTGCTACATTGTCCTAAGACCTGAGCTGAAATGCTGATATGAAGGTGCAAAGAGCATGTTCTGGGGGCTTCAGCCAGAATCGCCAGCCAAAGAGAAACACGACAACAACAACAACAACAACAACAACACAAAGAAACACAAATCTGCAGGACTCAGCAAGTCTCCCTGCAAGGGCTGCTCTACTGAGCGCGGGCTGCTGCGTTCTCAACTGGGTGGCAGTCGTGGGGTGGCAGCGGCCTTCGTCAGACGGCCCACAATCAGATGAACAAGGCAGGATCACGTCCCCACCAAAAACCTGCCCTGGCTAACATTTCTCAATTTATAGCCCTGGTTGGTGGGCGGGCGGTGGTGCAGGGAGGAGGGAAAGAAATGTGTCACCGGCTTTGAATGAAGTTCATGGGCAGTGTTTACCTCAGCAACCGAGCCCAGTAAACAAGTGTTCTCTCTGCTGGGGAGTGACACTGTTTTGATCAAAAGCCACCCTGTGCAAAGTGGCTGCAAAGCGCCCCTCAACAGGGTGAGGATCTTGTGGGAACATCCTGCTTCTTTTTTTCTAAAGGAAATCTTTTTTGGCCTATACTTGATTTACAACGTTGTGTTAGTTTCTGCTGTACCGCAAAGTGAGTCAGTTATACGTACACATGTATCCATTCCTTTTTAGATTCTTTTCCCAAATAGGTCATTACAGAGCACTGAGTAGAGTTCCCCGTGCTATACAGTAGGTCTTTATTAGTTATCTATTTTATATATGGTAGTGTGTGTGTTAATCTCAGTCTCCTAATTTCCCTCCCACTCTTCCTCCCTGGTAACCATAAGTGTGTTTTCCACATCTGTGACTATTTGTTTTGTAAATGAGTTCACTTGTACCATTTTTTTTTTTTTTAGGTTCCACATATAAGCAATGTCATAAGCATAATGTACACGCTCCTCTGAGGGTCACCTGCATTTCCAAATTCTTAAGAGGAATATTGAAGAACCAGAAGGTTCAGGGTTCAGTTTCCATCACCAGCCACCCTGACATGTGACTGTCTTTACGAGTGAGCTGTCAGGGGTCGAAGCCTAGCTTTTCCAATATTTTGGAGCAACAGGAATAAAAACTTTATGCTGAAAAATGACAAAGGAGTTGAAGTTTATCAAGAACCTAAGATTAGTAGGCTAGATGGGTAAAGATTTTTGTAAACACAAGGAATTAGATCAAAAAAGATATTCGACTGAAGACTGAAATAAGTCTCCAGCTGAGAAAAGTCTAGGACACATTCAAGGGACTGACAGTTCCTTTGTTGTTGTTGTTGTTTTCCTCCCAACAGCTCCTCCTGGTTTACACGGATGAGATAACAGGGTGACAATACACTTTCTTCTAAGTCGACCCTCGGTGGATCCACGTCTACCTGTGGTGGCAGATCAAACTCAAACAGTTTCACCAGGGAAAAATATATGCAGATGTTCAATTAAAACCTGGAGTCCACAGTCCTGGCACTGTTTGCCGGCCCTCATTGTTTGCTGAGTAACAACGGTTGCCAGGGGCGACGCCGTCCACTCCCGTCTCCAAGAGCCTGTTGCTGGGCAACTGCGAGAATACTTCCCAAACCAAACAATGTCATCCCAGAGCAATCCCCTCTATCTCACATTAACCAGATCTAAAAAAAACCCTCCCAAATATGTAATCTATTATTTTCAGAAGCCCAAAGAGAAAGGCAAATAATCTCCTCTCTATAGTAACCGAGAGGAAAACAGTTTACCATATTTGTTCTGAAATAACAAAACCTAAGAAGGACCAACTTTCTCCGTGGAAAGCATCAGAGGAGAGACTTCTTCAAGCCTTCCTAGTGCTGGGAGGAGAAAGTGCCTTTTTCTCCAAGAGGAAAGAATTTATTTATCACCAAGCCAACAAGGTGGGGTAGCTCATAACTGCACCCAGGTTTTCTGGGCAGTGATTACACAAACTGAAACAGCCCAGAGATTCAGCTATTTGAAAAACAGGTAAGAACAGAGAAGTAGATACCTAATTAAAAAGACTTTTGAGAATGTCAAGTGCATAAGAGGGTTCAGTTTCCATCACCAGCCACCCTGACATGTGACTGTCTTTACGAGTGAGCTGTCAGGGGTCGAAGCCTAGCTTTTCCAATATTTTGGAGCAACAGGAATAAAAACTTTATGCTGAAAATGACAAAGGAGTTGAAGTTTATCAAGAACCTAAGATTAGTAGGCTAGATGGGTAAAGATTTTTGTAAACACAAGGAATTAGATCAAAAAAGATATTCGACTGAAGACTGAAATAAGTCTCCAGCTGAGAAAAGTCTAGGACACATTCAAGGGACTGACAGTTCCTTTGTTGTTGTTGTTGTTTTCCTCCCAACAGCTCCTCCTGGTTTACACGGATGAGATAACAGGGTGACAATACACTTTCTTCTAAGTCGACCCTCGGTGGATCCACGTCTACCTGTGGTGGCAGATCAAACTCAAACAGTTTCACCAGGGAAAAATATATGCAGATGTTCAATTAAAACCTGGAGTCCACAGTCCTGGCACTGTTTGCCGGCCCTCATTGTTTGCTGAGTAACAACGGTTGCCAGGGGCGACGCCGTCCACTCCCGTCTCCAAGAGCCTGTTGCTGGGCAACTGCGAGAATACTTCCCAAACCAAACAATGTCATCCCAGAGCAATCCCCTCTATCTCACATTAACCAGATCTAAAAAAAACCCTCCCAAATATGTAATCTATTATTTTCAGAAGCCCAAAGAGAAAGGCAAATAATCTCCTCTCTATAGTAACCGAGAGGAAAACAGTTTACCATATTTGTTCTGAAATAACAAAACCTAAGAAGGACCAACTTTCTCCGTGGAAAGCATCAGAGGAGAGACTTCTTCAAGCCTTCCTAGTGCTGGGAGGAGAAAGTGCCTTTTTCTCCAAGAGGAAAGAATTTATTTATCACCAAGCCAACAAGGTGGGGTAGCTCATAACTGCACCCAGGTTTTCTGGGCAGTGATTACACAAACTGAAACAGCCCAGAGATTCAGCTATTTGAAAAACAGGTAAGAACAGAGAAGTAGATACCTAATTAAAAAGACTTTTGAGAATGTCAAGTGCATAAGAAATAAGTGCAAAGGAAACCATGGACTTGGCATTAGAAACGCATCCTGAGACAGCATCCTGCAACAGTACTGGAAGAAACTGACAGCACCTGCAACCTGGTGTCTGCTCTCCTCCCCACCCAATCCCCCCACTCCAAGATGGGAAGTCTCTCGGAAGAGGAAGTGAGGCCACACTGGGGCCCCCAGATGGCAGGAAGCACAGGGACACACAGGGAGAGGCCAATCTTGACCCACAGAGAAAAGAAAGCCAGCTGAACTCAAAGACAGAGAGCTCCAGCTAGGCGAAACAGTGCAGGCTGTGCCTAGGCCCCCGGGGTCTCTGGACCAGGAAAGGGGAGAGGGGGCAGCACCCCATCTTACAAAGGGATTGTGGGGTTCTAAGCTATGGTCTGATTTTAGGGGGAGCACAGCCAAGGATCTTTGGGCACATTAGCTGAATGGGGAGCATGTGGCTCCAGCCACAAGGGCCAACATTTCAGATGATCAAAGCAAATGACACTAAGAGACTGGGGCATACTTAAATCTCTTGCTTGGGCCTGGCCCGTGGTACACAGAACCTCTGTCTTAAGACAGCGTCCAGGAGTCACTCCTAGAATAGACAGATGTGTGTCCTTGAGAAGACGGGAAGGTAGATTCCTGTGTCGTTAAGACTCTGAATCTGGGCTTCAGGGAGACCAGGAATTCCAGGTCAAACTCTTGGGCCATTTAGCCAGGGCTAAGCGGTGATGTGGAGTGGTCATCATGCCCATCTCTAGTTCTGGGGTTGCCAGGGGACAGGGCTCAGTCTGCCTGGACTCCCCATCTGGAGGGAAGTCCTGCCATGCAGCTGTGAGGACCCCAAACCTCCTGTCCAGAAAGAGGATGGATACGGGCATCCTAGTTGCGTTATTCATTGAATCGAACCAAAATCCATTTACTAAATGCTCAGCCTGGGCAGGCATCACCCAGGAATCAAAGCAGGCCAAATTCCCTTCCCTCACGGAGTTTATGTTCTAGTAGGCAATGGGAGGACAGGAGAGAGAGATTGTAAACAAAATGAGCAAGATAAGTATATACTATGTCAGGTGTTGACAGATTCCAAGGGCAAACGGAGCACAGCTGGGGCTGTGGGGTGGGGGAGAAGGGGTTGCAGCTTACAAAAGGCTGTCACATGCCCTCCTGAAGACATTACAGAGATGAGGAATGTGAGGGGCAGAGCCATTCAGGTATTTTGGGGAAGAGCAGTCCTTTGAAGGGAACAGCCCGTGCGAAGGTCCTGAGGTGGGATCATACTTGCCCAGTGACTAGTGCCGAGGGAACCAGGAGCTGCGCAGCAAAGAGCCACACAGACCGTCACACGGTCAGCCAGGAATGGCCTGATTCGATTTGTGTTTTAACCAAGTTCCTCTGGTTATAGGGTTGAGAGTGGGTGAGGAAGAAAAAGGGTAGAGGCAGAGGCTGCAGTTAAGAGGTGAATGTGGTCGTGCAGGTGAGAGATGACGACGTGGCCCAGGCTGGGTGACAGCAGTAGAGGGGTGCCAGTCAGACTCTGGATAAACACGGGGTGGAGTCAGCAGACTCTGCTTATGGGCCAGATGCAGAGTGTGGGAGAAAGAAGTCAAGAGTGTCTTAAAGATTTTTTTGCAATTAAAAGGATTAGAATAGGAAAACTGAAACCGAAGCAGGCCTAGGGTGCAGCCAGGAGTCGATTGTTAAAGGTGTGAGGGGTGAGAGGCTCAGACATCTGAGTTGGAATACTGAGAGATTCAGGGTGTATACAAGTAAAGGTTTGAGAGGCAAGAGTAAGCTGGAGTCATTGTGTATAGATGACATGGTCTGGAGCCATCAGTGTATCGAGGAG
The DNA here is from genome assembly GCA_006408675.1 of Madoqua kirkii. Taxonomy (NCBI): domain Eukaryota; kingdom Metazoa; phylum Chordata; class Mammalia; order Artiodactyla; family Bovidae; genus Madoqua; species Madoqua kirkii. Next base: position 44,448 of record SJYC01019464.1, read on the forward strand.
GTGAGCTGGAGCCAGCAGTATACAGATGACATAGGCTGGAGCCAGCAGTGTATAGATGATCTATTTTAAGAGACTGGCTGAGCTCATAAAGGGAGAACAGAGAAGAGACCCAGAGCCAGGCTCTCCATCATTTAGAGATCCTGAAAGAGAAGGACTCCAGCAAAAGAGCCTGAAAAGAGGAGGACATAGAAGTGCGAGCTAGTGGTATCCTGAGCACCAAGGGAACTGGGGGCTGGGAAATGACCACTGGACTCAGTGAGGCAGAGGTCACTGTGACTCCGACAGAGCAGTTTCAGAGAGTGGTGTGGCCCAAAGACACAGGGATTGGGCCAGGTTCAGGAGAGACCAACAGTTACGGAACCAGAGAATCAGGAACACACAAGACTTGTCAGGAATCTCTACTGGAAAGAGGAAGAGAGGGACGGTGTGGCAGCTGAAAGAGGGCTTCTATAAATGGAAGAAGCAACAGCAGATGTGTGTCATGATGGGCAGGATCAAACAAGAGGGACTGACTTGGGAGGGGGGTGAGGATTGCTGGTGGCTTGTCCATGTACAGATGGGACAGGAACAGAAGTCCTGCAGGTAAGAGGAGGGGCTGGCCAGAGATAGGTGCATGGATGTCTGTCTACCAGCCCAGGATGGAAGGCAGAGCCTTGGCCCAGATGCAGGTGTCACCAAGTCACAGATGGGTTACCCCAAACCCGAAAGTCCCTCCTGGGAGCTCCCAGTCTCCAATCCCATTCCTCAGCCATAGTATCCACTTGTTATGATTCCAGGGCCCTCGGGAGTCTACTTGGGGTTGCGGGGAGCTGGGCATCACACACAACCACTCATCAGGTCTCCAGACTCACAGCAGAGCCTCCAGCAGCCCCCAGGCTTGGGGCTGACTGTAGCTGGGAAGGAGCCCTCAGACTGCCTCTCTGACCCCACCACTCCATGTGACTCTGGAAGGAGGCAGGGCCTGGGGGAGGTGCTTAGGTCATGAGGGTGGAGCCCTCATGAATGGGATTAGGGCCCTTATAAAGGAGACCCCAGTGATCCAGCTCACCCCTTCTATGCCATGTAAGGACACAGTGAGAAGGCTGTGACTCAGAGAGGGCCCTCATTGATCACACTGGTACCCTGAACTCAGACTTCCAGCTTCCAGAACTGTGAGCAATGAATTTCTGTTGTTTATAAGCTGCCCAGTCTGTGGTATTCTCTGGAACAGCAGCTTGAATGGGCCAAGTTAGGCCAAGAGCTGTCCCCTAACCGCATGGCTCCCCCTCAACAATCTAATAGAAGCCGTGTCCTCCATGTTGACACACGATCCGCCCTTTTATGGGTCTTTATGGTGACTAGATACCTCTTTGGAAATCCACCAACACGTCTGATCTTTCCATGTCCAAGTAGTACCAGAAATTCATTTCTAGACATAGATTTTTCTTGCCAGGTCAACATTCAAACCCGCAACCATAAATAGGAAGCTCTAGGGTCGCAAAGAAAAATAAAAGCGTATATCTTGCTAAGTCATGCTTGAACTATGTGAGATTACTGAGAAATTTAATGCAAGATAAGCGAGCAAGGCCAAGAATCTTGCTGTGAGGATTTCAAGAGCAGAGCTCTGTGGCTCTGGGTAATATGTGGATGCGGGCCAGCTTCCAGAGTCCTGCCTGTCTTAGGGAGGGGAGGACCCTTCATGGCTTGGAAGTAGTCTCAGGTCTCCGGGCTACAGCTTTATCTCGACTGGCCTGGGGCCAAAAATCTAGTCTGAGATCCCTTCCACAGCACCCAGGGAGGTCTCAAGAAGTGAAAATAAAGCGACAAAGGCAAAATTAGGAATATTGATCTCATCCATCAGCTCCTCTCTCCCTATCACAAACCCCCATCCAAACTTACATGGACAAAAGGACCTTCTATTCATGGCCCCATGCAAGTTTCAACCCCAGAGCCAAACCTCAGGGTGCTCTGACAAGATGGAGCAAAACAAGTTTCTGTGGTCATTGTTGTTAAATCCCTTATTCTAATTAAACACAAGGAGAGAAATCATGGAAGTATTTTACATTTTTAGCCTTAGTAAGACTAATTAAGGGCTTCCCTGGTGGTTCAAGGATAAAGAATCAGTCTGCAGTGCAGGAGATGTGGGTTCAATCTCTGGGTTGGGAAGATCCCCTTGAGAAGAAAATGGCAAACTACTCTAGTATTCTTGCCTGGGAAATCCCATGGACAGAGGAGTGTGGGGGCTATAGTCCATGGGCTTGCAGAGAGTGGACATGACTTAGCAGCTAAACAACAAAAAGCCTAATTAATGCCAAGAAGATACACTCAAACTGATTCCATTTTAGAAAGGTATTTTCATCAAAGTTTGGGGGAGGGGAATGTTAGTTTCAAAATTGAAAAAAAGTACCAGAAGACCCTGAAAGTGTTTTCAAGGACATTCCTGTTATTATACATCAAGATTTGAGATGAGTCTTTGTTTTTCTCAGCAAACAGTTTCTACAGGTGCAGGGTAGAGAAGGACCAGGAGCGGGAAACCAGCAATAGCCCCCCGGGCCCTGACAAATGCCCAGCTCTGTCTGGTTCTGTTTCTGGTGTCTCCATTTCCAGCCCCATATTAAGTCAGCTTCTGAAGCAGAGTGAAAGATAATTGGGGGAAGAAATGAAATAAAATGTTCTAGCTCTGCTTGAAAGGTGAAAAGAGAAACAGATGAGGAAACTTAACTCAGGTAATGGCAGACCAGCCTCTCCATCTTCCTTCCCTCTTTTCTCTCACTCAAAATGCTTCCTTGGGAAAAAAGCTGCCTCTCAAACCCTCCCACGTCCCAACACTGGTCCCAGCTCCTCTTGTTTCTAGAAGTCCCTGTGGCTTGACCACTGTGACATTTGAAAAACATTTACCACTACCTTGGCATATATATATTTTTAAGATAAATATTTGAAAGATCTGTCCAAGTAGAATTGGAAATGATTTGAATAAGGAAAAATGTAAGGTTGAACTGAAAAAAAAAAAAAAGCCCTCTAATGCTTACTGTGGGCTGGAATCACAAAGACACAACTGCATCTTTGTGTAAGTGAAATCCTCTTTTTCAGGACACAAATGTGGTGCTGAAGGTTAGATTAACTGCGGATGGCTGAGCTCAGTAATTTGGACTGAATGCTCCTCTTTGGGGACCTCAGCAACTCCCTGGCCTGCTGCTCAGTCCTGCTGATTCAGAGAGCATCCCTGAGGATGTGGGACACCGAGAGAAACCCACCCGCTTTCTGATTCTCTAGTAAACAGCCAGTGTGCTTCAGCCCTACACGTGAATGACCACGGACAAGCACACAAGGACCACCTAACAACCTCTAGGCAGGCCTTCCCCGGGGGGCAGGGGCTCAGTGCGTGCCCCAGTCAAAGCCAACACTCAGGAAGACAGAAGATGGGTGGGGGAGTGGCCCTGTGCCAAGTGACCAGGGTACAGAGGTGGAATGGGTGGGGTCTTTATCAGGGATAACACAGAAACCGCCATCATTCATACAGCCGCGAGAGTTCTGAAGCATTAATAGTTTTTTTATAAGGCTTAAAAAGTTACAAAGTGTATCTATTTTAAATTAAGCACCCAATCCACCTATAATGCAAAAAGTTGCTTTGTAAGTTTGGTACAATTCCTGCTAAATGAATAAAATAGAGCATCTGTCCATTAGGGTCAGAGGTGGAGCCGGTGGAGTCCTGATTGTACCCCAGTGGACGAGGGAGAAATTGTCCTGGACATGTGAACCGCCCCCTCCACCTGACACACAGCACCAGCAAAGTATCCGGCCCCCAGGACACAATGCGATGGCTGAGAGCAGGTACTCAGATCTGAATCCTGGACTCTCCATTTACTGGCTGGGCGATGACCTTCAGCCAGTGACTTAAACACTTCTCAGTTTCTATTTCTTTCTCTGTAAACAGAGAAAATAAATTCTGTCTGCTTTGGCTGGTTGTTTCATTCAATAAAATGAAGCCTACGAAGATGGCCCAGCTCACTGTTGTTCAGTAGGTGTTAATTAGTGTCTAAGTCACTCCATTCGAAGGCAACCAAGATCAGCAGCTGATATTCACCTACTTAAATACCTGCAACCCCCAAAGCAGTTATGCACTTTGCTGTTTGGAATTTCAAAACAGATGCGCCAGATCAGCCAGTCCTTCAGGGAGCGCCTCGTGCTCTGTGCTGTAACTCATTCCAGGGCATACTTGTGGGGTTCGTCATTTTGGCCCAAGACTTTGTATTTGTTTCTCTCCCAGCATCATGCCAAACGTGGCAGCTTTCCTTCCAAGTGAACCCTGCCGCACTGCTGTTACGAAGATGACACTGGATCAGGGTCCCTTTCCTTCCTCAGAACTGTGTCCTTGCCTGAGACCTCAAAGCAGGACATCATCCTTCGGGGGAGTTTAATACCCCATAAGGAGATCCTTTTTGCTTTGCCTTCTTTGCCACAAGTTCCTAGGGTTTGCAATGAAACAAGGTTAGGGCTAATTCAAAGACAGGTAGTATCCCCCTGAGTGTGTGCCAGGAGTGAAGCAGAATCGGGCAGCCTGGGTGGTGGAGAGGAGGGGTGGTTCTCACCTGGAAGCAGGTTTGCCTCTGCAGAAAATGACCTCCGAGCATCTCTCGAGACCAAGGATACGTGTGAGCCTGAACCACCAGAGAATGAAGAGCTAGCCAGAGTGGTGTCTCTTCCCCACCTCTCAGAAACTGTCCTACAGAAGCACATGTGTTCTGAACGGTACACAGACACTGTTCACCAATGTGCACAACAGCATGGCTCCTCACAGCCTCAGGTGTCTGTTAGCTGATTCAACAAAACGGGTTCCATCCATGGCTGGAATATCATTCAGCCACGAAGAGGTAACAGGCATGGACATTCACCGCAACACAGATGGGCCTCGAAAGCATGATGCTCACCAAGAGAGGCCAGACGCGAAAGGCTGGATAGTGTGTGATTACGCTGATGAGAAATGTCCAGAACAAGCAATCTACAGAAACAGAGAGTGGGTGAGTGGTTGTCAGGGGCTAGGGAGAAGGAGGGTTGGGGAGTGACTGTTAATGGGCATGGGGTTTCTTTTTGGCATGATGAAACGTTCTGGAGTTAGTGGTGATGGCTTCATTCCCTGGATATACAAAAACCCACTGAACTGCACACTCTAAATGGGCCAAAGTGATGGTATGTGAATTTATCTCATTAAAGTTGTTTTTTTAAAAAAAGGACATATGGGCAACATTCTGGGTGGCATTATTTGAAGTCACAAAACACTGCAACTAACTCAAATGCCCATCCTTTAGGGAAATCATCCAATAAATTATGGTACATCTTTGCTGTAATGCCAGGATGTCATTGAAAAGAATGAGGTACTTTCTCCAAGAAAGATCTCCAAGATCTATGGTGCCTTGGCAGAAGATTTTAAATATTTGAGAAAGAATCTATGTTTAAAAAAATTAGCTATAAGGACTTTCCTGGTGGTCCAGGGGATAAGACTCCAAGCTCCCAATGCAGAGGGCCCGGGTTCCATCCCTGGTCAGGGAACAAGATTCCACATACTGCAACTACTAAAGAACCCACAAGCCTCAACATAAGACCTGGTGCAGCCACACATATATATAAAATGCAGATATACATGCTATAAGGGTTTCCCAGGTGGTGCAGTGGTAAAGAATCTACCTGCCAGTGCAGGAGATGAAAGAGACTCGGGTTTGATCCCTGGGTAGGGAAGATCCCCTGGAGGAGGAAACGGCAATCCACTCCGGTGTTCTTGCCTGGAAAATTCCCTGGACAGAGGAGCCTGGCAGGCTACAGTCCTTGGGGTTGCAAAAAGGTTGAACCCGACTGAGCACACATATGAGATATATGCTATAAAATAGGTAAATCTATTTAGAAGGTCGGGAAGGACACATATACTATTAACAATGCCTATGTCACAGGAGGCGAGCGAGTCAGGAGGATGAGAGAGAAACTCACATTTATTAATGACTTCTACAGATGATAGCCCTTTATAGGTTTTAAAAAACTGTACGTAGGGTTGTTTGTATTACTTGAAAGTGAAAGTCGCTCAGTCTTATCCAACTCTTTGCGACCTTTGGAATTCTCCAGGCCTGAATACTGGAGTGGGTAAACTTCCCCTTCTCCAGGAGATCTTCCCAACCCAGGAATCGAACTCAGGTGTCCCGCATTGCAGGGGGGAGTCTTTACTAGCTGAGCTATCAGGGAAGCCCCGTTTGTATTACTTATGTATCATTTTTAAAATGGTGGTACATTTGTAAGCACTTGAAGGCAAGTCAGTTCTTGTAAATGTGCAGGCTGTACCTAAAGCATACTGTTTCAGCAGGGAGTACCAGTACTGTTCAACCTGCTTGGTCTACAGTATGCTGCCACTCATGACCGGAGTCTTTAATATTGATATTAATTGGACACTGAACATTAAAAGAAATGTACTGAATAAAGCGACTGTGGTACATTCACACGATGGAGTACGACTCTGGTAAAAAGGACAAACTCCTGCAACACCCATCAGCCTGCTGAGTCTCAGATGCATCACAGTGAGTGAGGGAAGCCAGTCTTAAAAGCTGCCTGCTGGGCTTCCCTGGTGACTCAGTGGTGAATAGTCTGCCTGCCAACGCAGGGGACACCAGTTCCATCCCTGATCTGGGAAGATCCCATGTGCCTCGGAGCAACTAAGCCCATGCATCACAACTACTGAGCTTGTGCTCTAAAGCCCAGGAGCCGCAACTACCGAGCCCGAGTACCCTAGAGCCTGTGTTCTGTAATGAGAAGCTTGCGCACCCCAACTAGAGAGTAGCCCCCTTTCACCACAACTAGAGAAAAGCCTGCACAGCAATGAAGACCTGGTATAGCCAAAAATAAATAAAAATTTTTAAAGTGGTTAAATTGGTAATTTTTGGGAAAAAAAAGGTAAGGGTACATGCCATGCACCTCCACTTAAATGAGCTTGTGGAGAAGATGAAATCGCAGGTTGGGGACAGAGCAGGGTGGCCAGGGGATGGTGGGGGGCGGGTGGTTGAGGGTCTGACTGTAGATGGGCAGCTCAAGAGAACGTCCTGGGGTGTTGGAACTGCTCTCTGCCCTCTGGGTGGGTGGTGATTACGAGAATCTGAGAGTGTGTGTATGTAACCGTCCACTACTAATGAACCAAAGGAACAGCGTGAATCTGCTAAGTGCAGGCACTGCTCTAGGCTCTGAGGATTCATAGGTGATGACAGCCCAGTTCGGGGCACCAACAGCCTTGGGCAGGGGAATCAGACAAGAAACCAGTCACCAGAAACACAAGGTGATTCCAGAGATCTGATGGGGGACAGAGTCGGGGGTCCTGGGGGAGAAGGGGGCTTTGACAGGCCAGTTAGGGGTACCATGGAGGGTGGCACTGACCTAAGAGTAGGCCAGACCCGGAAGGAGGTGGGAGTGAGCACTCCCAGCCCCGGGAGTCGCGGGTGCAAGGCCTTTCAGTAGAGGAGGGCAGGGGGGTTAGAGATGCCAGCAGAGACTCCAAGGGCACAGCCAAAAGTCAGGATATTATTCTAGCTGTGAGAGAAGCCCTGGGGGCGGGGGGAGGGTACACTATCATCTCACTTGTATTCTTAGAGGATTCCCTTGTAGCTTAGCTGGTAAGGAATCCTGCAGTGCAGGAGACCTGGGTTCAATCCCTGGGTTCAATCCCTGGGTTCAGAAGATCCTCTGGAAAAGGGAAAGGCTACCCTGCTCCAGTATTCTGGCCTGGAGAATTCAGTCAGACATGACTGAAAGACTTCTACTTTCAACTTTTCATGTTCTTAGAAGAGCCCTCTTTTCAGACCATTGGGATAAAGAGTGAAAGCAGGAGAATGAGGGAGGAGGAAGCTTGTGTGGCATTTACTATTTCAAATTTTACTGATCATTAATGTTTCATAAGTTCCTCATCGAGCTTCTGAAGACCTAGATATGGAAGATGGACAGGACTTTGTAAAGAAGCCAAGGTACAGTCAGCCTAGTGAATGAAGGGTTAACTCATTAGCTATTTAGTCAACGTGAAAGTAAACGATGGGGACCTCCCTGGCGATTCAGTGGCTAAGACTCCTTGATCCCAATGCAGGGGGGCAGGGTTCAATCTCTGGTCAGGGAACAAGAGTACATGCTGCAGCTAAGACGCAACATGGCCAAATGAATAAATACTAAAAAAAATAAAGTAGTGCCCTCTATTATTTTCATGCAGGTAGATTATCACAGCCCACAAGCATTGACTTGCTGATGAGCTCAGTATTAACTGTCCTTATTGACTTATAAATACCATTATCCAAAAATGAAATATGAGTGTACTTTCATTTTTTAAAAAAAAGAGCACCCAAGACAGAGGCAATGGACAAAGTGCTGAATCTGTATTTTGGTTCTATTAATAGTTATTTGCTGTTTGGGATCAACAGAATAAAATGATTTCAGTCAAGTGGTGGTAAACTTTCTATAAAGGGCCAGAGCATAAGTGGTTTGCTTTCACGGGCCCCAAATTCTCTGTTGAGGCTACTCCACTCAGTGACTATCTCTAGAAAACTGCCCAGGATCTTCCACAAGGAATGAACCTGGGGTAGATGAGAAAAACTGGAGACATTGATCCTGTCTTTAAGATTTTGATATAGTGCTCATCATGGATTTTTCTAGCATTGATTTCGATTTTTAAAAATATGTATTTATACGTATTTATTTGGTTGCACTGGGTCTTAGTTATGGCCAAAGGATCTTCATTGTGGTGCAAGGCCTCCAGAAGTTGGCAGTGTGCAGACTTAGTTGCTCCGTGGCCTGTGGGAACTTAGTTCTCCAACCAGGGATTGAACCAGTGTCCCTAGCATTGCAAGGCAGGTTCTTAACCACTGGACTACCAGGGAAGTCCTTGATTTTGCTTTTTTTCCAATACTGCATCAAGATAAAATGTGTGTGAGATGTATGGAAAGACTAACATGGAAACGTACATTACCATATGTAAAATAGATAACCAAGGGGAATTTGCTGTATGGCTCAGGAACTTCAAACAGGGGCTCTCTATTAACTACTCTGGAGAGGTGGGATGGGGAGGGAGATGCAAGGGAGGTTCAAAAGGGACGAGATATATGCAGACCTATGGCTGATTCATGTTGAGGTCAACAGAAAACAGCAAAATTCTGTAAAGCAATTATCCTTCAATTAAAAAATAAATATTTAAAAAGTATACAATTTGTGTTGATGGCTGGGTTTTCTTTGGCCTTTCCTTACATTTTGTGTCCAAGATGACTGTCTTACTGGCCTCACCCTACTCCTGACTCTCTTCTAATAAAACTTAATTTATGAACATTGAAATTTGCTTTTCATATGATTTTCATGTGTCACAAAATATTATTCTTTTGATTTCCTTTTTTGAACCACTGAACACAAAGAAACTATTCTCAGCTTGTGGGACCTGTTGAAAAACAGATGGATTGCCAGATTGGGCCCCTGCATGCGGCATGCTGTGCTGTTTCCGAGGGTCATTTAAGATCATGTCTTAAACGTAACAAAATTTTAAATGCTTAATTTAAAAAAAGTTTTAATTTTTACTCATCTTCATATTCACATAAAATGATTTTGTGTTAGTCACTCAGTTGTGTCCAACTCTTGTGACCTCACAGGCTGTAGCCCACCAGGCTCCTCTATCCATGGGATTTTCCAGTAAAGAATACTGGAATGGGTTGCCATTTCCTTCTCCCTGAGATCTCCCAGACTCAGGGATCAAACTCAAATCTCCTGTTTGGCAAGCAGATTGTTTACGCCTGAGCTCCCAGGGAAGTCCTGGCATAAAATTATCTGCTATCATATGGGCATTCAAATGACTCTGAACACATCGATTCTACTTTTCTTCCTTTGTGACATTCCTTCTTTCGCCCAGGTTCCGAAGCACAGGGCGCCTGCCCAGAACAGCCCAGGAGGCCTGGTGGTTGGTGCAGGAGCACCTGTGAGTGGCCAGACTGGCCCTCAGTCTCCCCTCCTCCCCTGCTTTCTCATCTAGGAAGGCCCATCAACCCCAAGAGTATAAACTTCCCAAGTGAGGGTGTGGAAGCGAAATGAGTTAATGACACGTCACTCAACTAGCAAATGACTGCTTACAAGTTCTCAGGGCCCTTACTAAAGCTGTGATCCTAAGGTTTGGCAGGAGAGGTGGGACTTAACAAGGTCTGAACTATGAAAGAATATGCCTCCTTTAGTGCAACACTGGAAAATGCAAGTGGAGTAAAAGATGTTCTATTATTTTTAAAATTGTGGTAAATATATATAACACAATTTACCAGTTTAACCATATTTTAAGTACACAGATCTGTGGCATTAAGCACGTTCACACTGTTGTGAAACCATCCCCAACATCCATCTCCAGAACTTTCTCAGCTTCCCAAACTGAAACTCTGTCCCCATGAAACACTCACTCCCCTCCCCTTTCCCAGCCCCTGGCCCCACCGTCTCCTTCCTGTCTCTGTGGATCTGACTCCTCCAGGGACCTCCTGTGAGTGGAATCAGACAGTGTGTGTCCTTCTGTGTCTGGCTTCTCTCCCTGAGCATCCTGTCCTCAAGGTTCATCCAGGTTGTAGCAGGTGTCAGAATCTCCTTTTGTTTTAGGCCTGAATAATAGTTCATTGTACAGATGGACTATATTTTGTTTATCCATTCATCTTTCAATGGCCTCTTGGGTTACTTCCATCTTTGGGCTACTGTGACTAGTATTGCTGTGAACACAGGTGTACAAGTATTTGTCCATGTCTCTAAGTATTTATCCAAAGAGGAACTGCAGGACCATAGGGTAATTTCCATGTTTAATTTGTTTAGGACCCGCCATACTGTTTTCCACAGCAGCGGCACCATTTTTCATTCTGCTGGTAACACATAAGGTTTCCAACTCCTCTATCCTGTTGCCAATACTTGTTATTTTCTGGGTTTTTTTTTTTTTTTTTTTTTCAGTACTAGTCATCCTAACGGTGTGAAGCAGTATCTCATTGTGGTTTTGATTCATATATTTCTTAATGATGAGTAATATTAAGCATCTTTCCATGTGCTTATTAGCCCTTTAAATATCAGCTTTGGAAAAATGTTTATTCAGATATTTGTCTATTTCTTGTCTTTCTTTCCTTTTTTGGCCATCCCAAACAGCAGACAGGATCTTAGATCTCTGGCCAGGTGGCAAACACCACCTTCTGCATTGGAAGATGAAGTCTCAACCAATGGAGCTCTAGGGAAGTCCCCACATTTTGACTTCTTAAGCATCTGTTCCAACATGAACACAATGGTTCTAGATGCTGGATTTCCCACATGAGCAGTGATTCATTTCAGAAACTACTCTTGGGCGCCATGATTCAGGCACCAAATTCCAGAGCAGGTGTGACCCTCTGAGAGGGACCTGTCCACGGGGCACTGCTACCAGGGCTGAGTGTTGGTGAGCAGGAGATCCAAAGGAAGAATTGGAACTTCCTGATGGCAGAAGACCTGCCCGCTTCACGTGCGGGTCTAAATTCAGCCCGGCTCACCGGGCCTGAAAGATGGGGAGGCTGCTCAGAGAGAAGGCCAGGGTGCTAGGAATAGGGGAAGGCCCAGCCTCACGGACATAGGAAGAAAGGGGACGCATCCTACAGGATGGGTGTGGCCAGACCAAACTCTTTAATTACAGCAACCAGGAGAAGATAATACAGTAAATATTATCTCCTTTGTCTTAAAAGAAGTAAAAAATAACGTTAAACAGTGCCGGCACGTCCAAGTGTTCACACACCTCCAAGCCAGCATCATGTTCATACCTGCTTGATGCTGTACCCAATGCAGGTCAAATATAACCAGAAGAACTGGGTGATCAGCCCTTGGCCAACTTTTCCTGTAAAAGGCCCCACAGTGAATGTTTTAGGGTTAGATGATCATTTCGGAGACTACTCAGCCCCTCCAATGTAGGGCAGAAGCTGCCACAGTTGATACGTACATGGATGAGTGTGGCTATGTATCCATAAAACTTCACTTATGGCCCCTGGAATGTCAGTTTCATGGAATTTCATGTGTTTCTAAATTATTGTTAATTTTGTTTTTTCCTACCACTTTAAAATGTAAAATAATAATAATAATCATTGTTATCTCTAAGAGAGAGCCTAAAACAATTGAGGGTAGATAAATGGACAGGTGTCCAACAGGCCATGTGATGACAAGTTGCACGTTGGTGTGGAAACCTGAGCATCTAGAGACCAAGGACATTCAGAAGGTGATCGCCCACATCCCCGTTCAGTTTCCCTCCTCAAGCAAGAGGATGCAGGATGTCAGGAAGTCTCTGAAAAGGACGTGCCCACAAGCTAGAGCAGGAGCTGGGTCACAAGGAAGCGAGAGGACAGCCCTCTTGCCCTGTGGCTTCTGACCCTCACTCCCCTCCACCACCCCCTCCACATAGCTCTGATGCACATCTCCCCCATCTTTATGATTCAGGGTCTTTGGACATTTCACAAAGGAAAAGAATTTGTGGATGCAAGAAAATTGTAGAAGCTCACACTTTTGAGGTGACATTTCTCCAAAGGAGGTATACAAATGGGCAATGAAAAGATTTTGCTCAAACATCACCAGTCATTTGGAAAGTGAAATTAAAAACCACAAGATACTGCTTCACACCTACTAGGTTGGCTATAATAAAAACAAGGGAAAAGACCGTGTTGGCGAGGACGAGGAGAAATTGGAGCCCTCCTACGCTGCTGGCAGGGATGGAAAATGGCGTGGCTGCTGTGGAAAACATCTGGCACCTCCTTTAGAAGTTGGTCACCATATGACCCAGCAACTCCACTCCTAGGTAGTCACCCAGGAGAGATGGAAATCGACATTTATGCAAAAACTTATCCACAGACATTCACGGTAGCATCACTTGGAATAACCTCAAGGTAGAAATAATCCAAATGTCCATCACTGGATGAACAGATAAACAAATTGTGGACCATGCATACAATGGAATATAATTCAGCCATAAAAGGGAAGGAAGCACTGACACTTGCTACAATGTCCATGAACTTCGGCACACGATGCTCAGTGGAAGAAGTCAGTCGCAAAGGGCCTCTGATTATAGGTTGCCACTATAGGAAACATCCAGAACAGGCCAATCCACGGAGACAGGAGGTAGGTTAGCAGTTACCAGGGGTTGGGGGAGGGGGAATGAGGAGGGGCTCATAAGAGGCATAGGGTTTGTTTTGGGGGCGATGAAACACTCCCAGAATTAGATAGTGATGAAGGATACAGAACATTGTAAATATCCTAAAAATCACTGTATTGTACCTTAACATGGTGAATTTTATGTTATGTGAACTTTATCTCAATTAAAAGAAAATGACCGAGCAGGTATGGGTAGATGCCAGACAAGTAGCAAAAGAGATGTTCTATAAATGAATTTGTTCCTATATTCTTTTTTATTTTTAGTTTTTTGGCTGCTCCAGAGCATGCAGGATCTTAGTTCACTGACCAGGGATTGAACTTGGGCCCTGTGCATTGGGAGTGTGGAGGCTTAACCACTGGACTCCCAGGGAAGCCCCTGTCCCTTTGTTCTTTACCTGGAAAGAAGTGAAATACAGCCCTGCTCCCAACCATGAGGAAGTTAGGCCTGAGAGCTGACTCAGTTGGAATTCTTTGTACCATTTTCAGAAGTAAACTTGGTTAAGGGACAAAAATCCTTCTCACACACATTCCTAAGAGACCTTCTGTTTGAAAACCTCAGTGACGTGGGGGAAGGTGTAAGAAAGCCTGCTTTTAAAATGCCACAATGTTTGGTCAGATGTGTCCCGTAAACATGACCGATTTCGGGAAGGAGGGAGGAGGGGAGAGCTAGGGGCGGGCTTCCCGCCATCAGGACTTTGAAAGAAAATGTCCTAGTTTGAGAGTTGAGAGAAATGAAGCTTTCCTGCTCTGTATCCCTCCTTCCAAGTGAACCTCACCACTGGAGGATAAAGGAGTAGGCAGTTTCTAGAAGATTTCATATTCATGAAACACTAATAAAGGAAAATCAAATTAGGTGTCTCAGAAGTCTTCAAGGATGTTAAAAAGAAACATATGACCTGTTACATTTAAAGTGGGGGACAGCTTTGATTAGGGGTGGATAACTTTATTCCACTTGGTCTGGATCCTGGTTTTATGCCATTTGTGTAGAGTCACAGCGTATACTCTATGAGAAGTCAGATGACATGGAGAGACAGGTTGGAGAGCAGCATCTAGGGGCTGCACGAGAAACGGGGTCCCCACTTAGGAGGAGACACCCCAGCAGAAGTGGGCCCCCACCTGGCACTGGAGGATGATGACCCCGAGGGACCAGTCATCTGGTTTCACTGCAGCTGAGCAAATGCTTTGATGGGGATTCAAGGCGATAGCTGGAAACCACGTACCAACAGGGAACTGGAAGGGATGGGAGTGGGGAAGCACTGCTGCCATGCAAGCCTCGGCTCAGAGTCAAGGCAACAAGCGTGAACTTGTGTCGGCATAAACCTGCCGAACGGCTGGGCCTCCCCCAGAGGCACAGGCTGCGCAGCTGGCAGTGATGGACAGGGCTGAGTCAGCCGCACGTGGGCTGTGAAATGTGCTGGTCCAGGGAGAGGGGGCGAGGAGCCCCAGAATCTTTGAAATCCCGGGCAGATCCAAGGGGGGGGCGATCACTGTGCATTTTCCTGGTGGTCAGGCAGGGACGCACAAGTTCACCTGATTGTCCAAAGTTCTTGACCTGCTATGCCATGAATGACACCAGAAGTTAAGGGTAAAGGACAAGCAGATTGTGAAGGAGTGTGATGGTGCTGGGGCCAGGGTGGGAGAAGAGGGTGTAAGTTTCAGGCAAGGACATGGTTGGAAGTGACCACTGCTGCAAGACTGGAGTAAGAACAGGAGAACGAGCTAACGCAAAGAAAGGAAGCTCCCTTCCACCCCGCGATTCCCCTTCTGGGAATCTGCAAACATCTCACCAAATGCATAAATATATTTGGATGAGGACCTTCACTGCAACATTGCTGATGAAAGTGAAAAAGTACAAATGAAATGCCCCTAATAAGGAGCTACGCAAATGCCTCAGGACACAGCTGTACAGAGGAATCTCAGACAGTCAACATAAAAAGATGCAGCAGACACACAGTATGATAAGGAAAGACACAGACTAAATATCAGATGAAAAGAGCACGTGCAGAAAAGTGAGCATCCGATGCCTATGAGAAAGGAATGAACACTGACACACGCCGCAGCATGGATGGACTTGAAAACACAGTGGTGAGAGAAGCCAGCACGGCAGGCCAGAGTGAGTGAGTCCACCGATAGGAAACACGCAGCACAGGCACGTCCACTCAGTCAGAGTGGAGTAATGGCTGCCAAGGGCTGTGGGCAGGTCAGGGGGCTTCTTTTTGGGGTGATGGAATGTTCTAGAAATAGCTGTGATAACTGTCTGATCCCGTGAGGATACTGAAAACCATGAAATTGTACACTTTACATAGGGGTGAATTTTTCTCAGTTACATTTCAGTGAAAGAACAAGAAAGTATCAGTGAGGATGTTTTATCTGTATACAAAATTGGAAAGCAACCACACTGGACTTTATCATTGGTGGGAAGGGCAGGAGGAAAGAAGAGGAGGAAGCCAGAGGCTCTCTTTCTCCTCTTTATTTTTTAAAACGAGTTGGATTTTTTTCTACAGTGAAAAGGTATGACTTCGGTTCTGTAATGGAAAAGGGGAAGTAAACAGACTTCCAGGAACTACCCAAAGGATCCCAAAGTCCCCAGATGGTCCCTTGGGAATTCTGGGATCCAACTGCCCAGCAGTCAGGCGTGGACACCTGTTCACAAAGTTCAACCATGATCACTTTAGAAAATGGCAAACATTTGAGAGGGGGGGAACCTGTGCTTCTCAGATCTTGTGAGTGACCTCAAACTGAGAGACTACGAAGGACTGAAGACAGTCCAGAGCTCAAAGACTGGTCACCTTTTATCATTATTATCGTTTTAAGTGGTTGTCTTTTATGAAGAGTTGGGATGGGGACTTCCCTGGTGATTCAGTGGTTAAGATTCTGCCTTCCAATGCAGAGGATGTGTATTAAATCGCTGGTCACAGAACTAAGATCTCACCTACTGTAGGGCAACCAAGCCCTTGCACCAAAATTAGAGAACCTCGCTCAGGCAATCAATCAATAAAAGGAGTAAGGATGTGCCTGACCTCATTTGACACTTTGACTCACACTGTCCAATATATCCATGGTGGCCACACATTACTACTGAGTTCTTGAAATGTGGCTCACCTGAACTGAGATGCGTGCTGAGTTTAAATCACACACTGGATTTCAGAGGCTTAGCCCCCCAAGAAGGATGTGAACTACCTCAATAAAAATGGTTTCATATAAATGCTGTGGTTTAAAAAAATAATATTTTGGAGATACTGGGTTAAAAAAATATTATTCAAATTAATTTCACCTGTTTTTACTTTTGAGACCATGGCTACTAGAAAATTTTAAATTACACACAGCTCATGTTATGTCTCCATTGGAAAATCGTGATCCAGGGGACTCCTAGGGTAAGTCACCCAACTGTGAAATCACAAATCTCTCACGAGGCCCTATGTTACTAGAAAGTAATAAGCGAAATGATTTCAGAGAATGGTCATATTTTGATCTAGTAAGAGCTAGAGTCAACTCAAGAGAAGGCAATGGCAACTCACTCCAGTACTGTTGCCTGGCAAATCCCATGGATGGAGGAGCCTGGTAGGCTGCAGTCCATGGGGGTCACTAGGAGTAGGACACGACTGAGCGACTTCACTTTCACTTTTCACTTTCATGCATTGGAGAAGGAAATGGCAACCTACTCCAGTGTTCTTGCCTGGAGAATCCCAGGGACGGGGGAGCCTGGTGGGCTGCTCCCCATAGACACATGGGGTCACACAGAGTCGGACACGACTGAAGCGACTTAGCAGCAGCAGCAGCAGCAGAGTCAATTCAACAAATTATTTGGTGCTCCACAGACCTGATCTCTGTCCTCAGAGGTCTTATACTGTGTGAGAGAGAAAAGTGTTAGTAGCTCAGTCATGTCCGACTCTTTGGGACCTCATAGACCGTAGCCCACTAGGCTCCTCTGTTCATGGGATTCTCTGGGCAAGGATATTTGAGTGGGTTGCCATTCCCTCCTCCAGGGGATCTTCCTGACCCAGGAATTGAACCCATGTCTCCTGCATTGCAGGCAGATTCATTACCATCTGAGCCACCAGGGAAGAGAGAAAAGGAAACACACAAATAACGCCATTGGAGCCAAAGGTGACAGGTGCTAACTCCAGGTAGAACTTGGGAAGATAAACCCTGGGGCAGGGAACTTGAGACTGTCCCATACTGGACACCGCGGGACAAGCAGGACCTTCCCATGGGGGTAGATGGGGAGAGTGGGGCAGTTCAAGAGCAAGAACCTTGTGCAGGGAAGTGTGTGTGTCAATTAATTTCACCTGTTTTTACTTTTGAGACCATGGCTACTAGAAAATTTTAAATTACACACAGCTCATGTTATGTCTCCATTGGAAAATCGTGATCCAGGGGACTCCTAGGGTAAGTCACCCAACTGTGAAATCACAAATCTCTCACGAGGCCCTATGTTACTAGAAAGTAATAAGCGAAATGATTTCAGAGAATGGTCATATTTTGATCTAGTAAGAGCTAGAGTCAACTCAAGAGAAGGCAATGGCAACTCACTCCAGTACTGTTGCCTGGCAAATCCCATGGATGGAGGAGCCTGGTAGGCTGCAGTCCATGGGGGTCACTAGGAGTAGGACACGACTGAGCGACTTCACTTTCACTTTTCACTTTCATGCATTGGAGAAGGAAATGGCAACCTACTCCAGTGTTCTTGCCTGGAGAATCCCAGGGACGGGGGAGCCTGGTGGGCTGCTCCCCATAGACACATGGGGTCACACAGAGTCGGACACGACTGAAGCGACTTAGCAGCAGCAGCAGCAGCAGAGTCAATTCAACAAATTATTTGGTGCTCCACAGACCTGATCTCTGTCCTCAGAGGTCTTATACTGTGTGAGAGAGAAAAGTGTTAGTAGCTCAGTCATGTCCGACTCTTTGGGACCTCATAGACCGTAGCCCACTAGGCTCCTCTGTTCATGGGATTCTCTGGGCAAGGATATTTGAGTGGGTTGCCATTCCCTCCTCCAGGGGATCTTCCTGACCCAGGAATTGAACCCATGTCTCCTGCATTGCAGGCAGATTCATTACCATCTGAGCCACCAGGGAAGAGAGAAAAGGAAACACACAAATAACGCCATTGGAGCCAAAGGTGACAGGTGCTAACTCCAGGTAGAACTTGGGAAGATAAACCCTGGGGCAGGGAACTTGAGACTGTCCCATACTGGACACCGCGGGACAAGCAGGACCTTCCCATGGGGGTAGATGGGGAGAGTGGGGCAGTTCAAGAGCAAGAACCTTGTGCAGGGAAGTGTGTGTGTCCTAGGGGTGGGGATCAGGAGAAGGGCAGAGAGACTGGGCTGGCTGGAGCAGAGGGTGTGGGCTGGGGGCTCTCGGGGAAAACAGGCTGTGAATGCACTGGACTCCATCCTTCATCACAGGGCAGAGGCCAGAAAACCATGGCCCATGCCCAAAGCCAACTCCAGTCCAGTTGGCTGCCTGGTTTTGTACAGTCCACAAACCAAGAATGATTTTTACTTAAAAAATTTTTTTTTAAATTTATTGTTTACTTTTTGGCTGCATCGAGAGATGTGAGATCTTAGTTCTCTGACCAAGGATCGAAATTGTGTCACCCCTGCAATGGGAGCCCAGAATCTTAACCACTGGACCGTCAGTAAAGTCCCTTTACATTTTTTAATGGTTGAAAAAAAAAAAGGGTCAGAGTTAAACTATTTTGTGGCACATGGAAATGATATGAAATTTACATTTCAGCGCCCATAAGTGAAGTTTTATTGGCACTTGGCATCCTTTGCAAATGACCAGAACCACCATAAATAAAATCTGTTTCCAAACAGTGATGAGTGTGGCCCTATCCCACTGCAGAAAGAAGAGTTCTTTCACAAATTTTGAGTGCCATGTCTTGTG
This sequence comes from Madoqua kirkii, assembly GCA_006408675.1. Classification (NCBI taxonomy): domain Eukaryota; kingdom Metazoa; phylum Chordata; class Mammalia; order Artiodactyla; family Bovidae; genus Madoqua; species Madoqua kirkii. The sequence continues at coordinate 63,486 of SJYC01019464.1, forward strand.
GAGGAAACAAATCTAACTGACGTAAGTATGTTTGTTTCAAATCGACTTTTTAATGGAGTGAAATCTTTGAAAAGCTCCAAAGCAAACGAATATGAAACAAGCCATTGCAATTGGCTCGATGAAAATTAGGCATTTAAACATTCTCCACGGTGTATGGCATGGGCTTCCGTGGTGGCTCAGCGGTGAAGAATCCACCTGCAACGCAGGAGACACGGGTTCATTCCCTGGGTTGGGAAGATCTCCTGGGGGAGGAAATGGCACCTCACTCCAGTATTCTTGGCTGGGGAATCCCATGGACAGAGGAGCCTGGTGGGCTATAGGCCACAGGGTTGCAAAAGACCCAGGGACACAACTTAGCGACTAAACAACAGCAACAACTGTGTACGTGGCTCCTGGCTTTAGGACCCAGCAGCAACTGGGTGGTAAGACTTCCTGTCTCCAAGAAGAGCCCTGCTTTCTGGAAAAGAACCTGACCTGCAATTTCGGCTGGGCCAAAAGGAGAGTCAATTAGCAGCAGAGGTCTTTGATTAAAATTTCTCTGGGGATTTGGTACAAAACAACAACAACAAAAATACAAACTACATATTGAAGGGGCTGGAATGTTAATCTAAGCTGAATCTAAAACACAGGTTGTTGTTTTTTAAAATATAGTTTACTGATTCTCAAATTGTAAAACCATAACTATTATTTAATTCCTGAATATCTTTTATCATCGCCCAAAGAAACTTTTATATATTATAAATCACTCCCCATTGCACATCCCCACCCTCAAAACCTCCAGCAACCACTAAGTGACTTCTTGTCTCTGTGGATTTATTATTCTGGATGGTTCCTATGAATGGAATCATATAATATGTGACCATTTTTTTGGCCTGGCCTCTTTCCTTTAGCATCGAGTTTTCAAGAGTCATCCATGTTGTAGTATTATCAGTATTTCATTTGCTTCAATTGGCAAATAGTAGTCAAGTATGAGTACATGACATTTGTGTATCCATTCTTCTACAAATAGATGTTTGGGTCTTCACATTTGGCCATTATGAGTAATGTTGTTATGAACATTGTGTACACATTTTGGTGTAGACATGGTGGGTTTTGGATTGTTTGGGGTACACACTTGGAAATGGAAATAGAGTTACCATATGGTAACTCTATGAGGAACTGAAAAACATGGAGTTTTGAGGGTTACCAAATCGCAGGCAAGGATTTCGGGATTTTTGCTCGCTACTCAATGTAGGCCTGAAGAGCTCTCTGGCTCAAGTGTTGGAGTCACTCACGTGTGAAGTACAAAGACGTGTGGGAAGTGTGGCAGGGACAGCTGTCCCTGTCCCTAGGGGCTCACAACTGAGAACCGGAAATGAGACACATAAAGCCATGATGGCGCGTTCATGTAGCCTGGGATGTGACATCTACATGCCCCGGTAATTTTGACTGATCGTCCAGGGGTACTAACTAGGCTGGTTCTGCCCTCTAGGGGGCATTCGCCACATACCGGGGATAGAGTTGTCATCAGGATTGGGGCGGCTGGGGTGGGCACTCTGGTCAGCTGGAGGCCAGGGATGCTCTTCAACATACTACGAGGCCCAGAACGGCCTCCCCACCATCCCACCAAGAACAATCGGGCCCCAAAGTCAGTGGTGATGCATTGGCGAAACCTGGCCTACTCTTGTGCTTTCCCACTTAATTCACCAATGACCATCTCAAGGGTCCCTGGAGAGAGCACATCAGAGAAGAGGTAAGTTTCCACCAGCAGAAATGACATTTCAGAGACAGAGGAGACCCAAGGATTAGACTTGCTTTAAGGCATCGCAAGCCCATCTGGAGAAGTCATGAAAGATGGGTAATGAAGAGAAGCAGGATTGGATGCAGACAAGCTTTCCACACTGAGCTAAGCACCACGTGGTTATAACGACGGGGAGGGGCCAGTCCATCTGTTTGGCTACAGAAAGCAGAGAGAATGTGCCCAACCCCTCCTCGTGACAAAGCCCAGGAGAGCCGTGGCGGGGTGGACTGCGAGGAGATGAAGAGGTAGGTAAGACTTGGGAGCCCAAGGCACGAAGTCTACGTGCAGGATCTGGGAGTGATTCCAAGTGTGCTTACTGCTGCAGAGCTAAGACTACAGAAACTCTCCTTCCAGAACAGGAGGGGAGAGGAAGGTGGGGCTCCTGTGGTCATTAGAGCTAGAAGACCCGGAGAAGGGAGGCCTTGCAGACCCCACATACTCGAGGGAGGGACAAGCTTCCCAGTCAGAATCTAGGCGGGGCCACCACGTCTTACTCCGCCATCCTGCAGTTTGTTCAACTAGAAAATCGCTCATTGGTGAGTCTCTTCCGGTCCCTGCCGCGTTTCCCCAAGGAGCACCGTCCAGTTCCAGTGATAAAGGCTCGGTCAGGCATGGACTATGGCCCGCGATGTGTTTGTTTTTTACAGGGCTTCCAGAAATACCTTCTTCTTAAAAAAAAAAAAAAAAATCTCTATTTGGCTACTCCTGGTCTTAGCTGCAGAACATAGGTGGGATCTTACTGTGTGCCCTGTGGGATCTAGTTCCCTGACCAGGGATGGAACCTGGGACCCCTTCATTGGGAGCTCAGAGTTTTAGCCCCTGGACCACCAGGGAAGTCTCCAGAAATAACTCCTATTCATGCCTGCCTGACATTTTAAGAATTGGCCGTATCACCATGCCTTGATTTACACAGTTGAGGAGCTCTGGAATTATACCCACTTCATGTTTTAACTTCCAGTCCAAATGTCAGTGGCAAATGGCTGCTAGCAATTTAAAATTTCTCTATCACCTTCTCCCCTTGTAACTCCCCACATGATGATATATGAATACACTTAAGTGTTTGGCTAACTATAAGTGACTCAGATGTTTCATATTTGGGGTCCATAGTACTGGTTGAACAGGTGGAGACCCTAGGAGCACTAAACACAGAGAAGTCCCCAGGAAGGTGAGCTCTTCTAGAAGATGAAGAATTCTTTTAAAAACCCAAGCACATGCTTCACGGTCTTTTCGGTGGGTCTGGAATTCCGAATTTATTTTTCTCCAGCAGGCTCCATCTGTGCATATTCTGAGAAGGACAGGCGAGGTGGGGAACCTCCACATGGTGTTTTCTTTGGGTGCTTCCTAGACGGGTGGAGCTGGAACACATTTTTGTGGGCTGTTGATTTTGGGGGGAAATTGCTTCCCGGGCCTTACCCTGCAGGTCACCCTTTGGACAGAAACGTATCCTGGAAACATGGCGCTGTCTCCAAGAGATAAACAGTTCACATTTTAAAAATACAAGCATAATTAAGTGTTGCTGCGACTTCAGGAATGGGCTGTTTCTATATCATTAGTGTGATTTCAACAGTTTGCCGAGGAGACAGGCACTCGTGAGCCAAACCTCTTGTCCTTCTCTGGAGACATATCCTTCCCCCTTTTGCTGCGGAACTGTCCCCGTTGGCTCATCTCTCTGGTTTCTGCCAAATCTCACCCTCGGGGCTCACATCTTGAGTTGCTTCCTCCTCTGGCTTCAGAGCTCTTTGCCTGTTTCCCCCTGTGCCTGCCAAATCTCCTCTGTCCAGCATGATTCAAGGAGCCAAATGTGGAAGCAGCCCAGGTGTCCATCGACAGATGAATGGATACACAAATTGTGGTCCATCCACACAGTGGACTATTATTCAGCCCCAAAGATGAAGGCGACACTGACACCTGCTACACCTTGGACGAACCACGAGGACGTAAAGCTCCGTAAGAGAAACCAACACAAAAGGACAAATGCCGTCTGATTCCGTCCATAGGAGGTCTCGTAAGGAGTTAAAGCCACAGAGACAGGAAGTAGACGCTGGGGCCAGGGGCTGGGGGAGTGGGTGGGGAGTCAGTGTTTCATGGGGACCGAGCTTCAGTTTGGGAAATGAGAAAGTTCTGGGGACGGGTGCTGGGGATGGTTGCCCAACAATGTGAATGTGCCTGGTGCCACGGAGCTGTGTGCGTAACATGGGTTAAAATGATACATTTTATGTCATTGTGTTTTGCTATCATTTTTTAAACATGCTTTCCTCTGACTCTTGGTTTCCTGCTCCTGGGATTTGGATGGTTCTGCCTCTGGCCGTCTCTTCTCACTGTCTGACTTCTCCCTGAGTGAGCACATCCATTTTCACGACTGAAATGACCAATGATGTGCTGACAGCACCCAGATCCTGACCTCCAGCCTGGACTGCCTCCCTCCCCATCTCTGGACCCCAAAATCCAGTAGCCTGGTGGAAAACTGCCTGCTCTCCAATGGCCCCATGAGTCTCAAGCCAGCCAAGCCCATGCCTCAACTCCTTACCCTTCTCCCCACTAGCATTTCCTGGGACCCCTGACTCACTGAAGTGGCCTGTTCTGCCTGCTCCCCAAAGTCAGACTGGACGCCTCCCAGTCCTTTGTCCCATAAGAAGTCACTGGGTCCTCAGTCTGCAGAACCCTGCACCTCTGTCTCCCCAAGCATCCCCAGCTGGTGTAGTCGGCCAGGCCCGTCCCCCGGGTTGGACCACACCAGCCATAATTCTCCATCACCAGTCTCCAGAGGCCATGCCTTCCACTCCACCTACCAAAATCCCATCAGATCGCAAAGATCTCCCCCAACAAACCTCCTGTCCTGGCACCAGACAAGTCCCACTCATCCAGTCAGAGGTAGGCAAATTGTCCCTGTAAAAGCCCAGACAGTAAATACATTAGGCTTTGAGTTTCACATTCTGTGCCCATCACAAACAGTCCACCCCGCCGTGGCCTCTAAAGGGCAGCCAGAGACTACATGGGTGGATGAGTGTGGCCGTGCCGCAGAGAGCCTTCACTTCCAGAAGCAGACCATGGGGGTTGACTCCTGCTCTCCTCTCTGGCCTGGTCTCCCCCATTTCCTGTGTTCAGCTTCCAGAAAACACAGTCGCGCCACAGCTCTCCCCACCTGCCTGCACATCAAAGCTCCACTCCAGCCTACCTCCTCCTGGACACCTTTCATGGCCCCTCCAGGTGAGCGCCTGCCTCCTCTGTGTACCTGCTGGACCCTGGAGAGGCCTCCAGCCCATCCTTGTTCTGAAGCCGTTGCTCTCTCCTAGTTGGTCTTAGTCTCTGTAACCTCACAGGATAGTGTTTGACTCAGAGAGTGATGAACAAAGGAATGGATGAATGAGTGAGAGATGAAGAAATGGCAGAGGTCTAGAAAGTATGTCTTCCAGTGAATGACTGGACACCAAGGCTCTGACAGCTACAGGAGGATGTTAAATCTCCCGAGACCTAATTTATACTTAGAATAGCAGCCAGACTGCTCCCTGTGGCCCCTGAGGTTCTCTGTGTCTTCTCCTTTTGCTCACCAGTCACTAGCCACACAGCCACGTTTCTCTGCCCTCACCAGGGCCAGGTGATTCCACCTGCCACAGGACCTTTGCACCTGATGCCCCCTCAGAAGGCTCTCCCTCTGAACTGCACAGGGCTGCTCCCTCTTATCAGTTCAGTCTCAGCTCAACTATCACCTCCTGAAGAGCTTCCCTGGACACCATAGCCACTTCTTACACACACACACACACACACACACACTCTCACTCACTCAAAGTAACTGCAGAGATCTTAGTAGAAACAGACTCACATTATATAGCATATCTGGGCTTCATTACATAGTAAATGACAAATCATCACTATATTGGGCCATAACAAATAAGTTCTAGGCTTTTAATGGCTTTATAAGGTGTTTTTTCTTTTTTCCCATTTTGCAACATGGCATGTGGCAAGTATAATCTAATTCAGAGTCTGAAATCCAGTTACTGTATGTATCATCAATAGGCTTTGGAAGTCAACTATATTTCTTGGAAAGTCATAGAATTGACCAGAATTAAAAATGAGGTTGCCAGGGCACAAAACCCTGCTTTGAAACATACAAAACCTAAGTATCATAAAATAGGAATGCATTTCCAGAAAAAAAGAAGCAAGGTGTAACAAGCAGTAAGGCCAGGCAGTCTGCTCCTGAGGGCCCAACTCAAGCCCTGGCATGAACCCCAGGCCGGCTCTCACCTCTGAGCCGCTGATTTCCAGATTTTGACCTGACTGTCACCTAAGTGCCAGCAATAACAGAGAGGGGAAACCAGTTTTTAAACATTCTCATCTGGAGGTTCTGCTGGCTGAGCTGGCTGCTTGGCAAAACCCATCCAAAAGTGTGATGTTTGGGGAGTGATTTCAGATGAACCGATACCCCAACCAAGATGTGAGCACTTTTCTGGTGACATTTGGTTATGCCTAGAGCTTCACGCTTGCAGACACCATATCTGTAGCAGAGGATTTCTATGCAATTGAAGGGTATTTCCCAACTTAAAACAGACCATGTAAAGCTCACCCACTCAATAGAGCAAGATGTATTTACTGAATGTCTCCTCAGCACTCGGTGGTCAGGAAACCAAACTGAAAAATCCATCCCAGGCAGACCACACTGCTTCTTTGTTTTGTTCTAATAATAAAAATAACAACAGCAATAATAATAGCTACTTTGTCATACACCTATTCTGTACCAGGCCTTAGGCTACACAGTTATAATATACTTCTAATATCAAGACCATAAAGTGGGGATTTCCCTGGTGGTCCAGTGGTTGAGATTTTGCCTTGCAATATAGAGGGTGTGGGTTCGATTCCTGGTTGAAGAGCTAAGATCCCACATGCTACACAGGGCCAAAAGACCAAAACATAAAACAGAAGCAATTTTGTAACAAATTTGACAAAGACTTTAAAAACAGTCTACATAAAAATAAAACAGTATTTTTTAAAAATATGTAAGTGATTACCTCTTTTACCTATGCCAAACCTTACCTGAAGTCACTTAGCTAATAAACATTAACCCCCTTCTCCGCCAGGCCCAGAAGCCCACATGTGCAGCATCCAGGGTTGGGACTCATACTTTTCCTTCCCTCTTCCCACTGACTTCATTGATTCAGTCTGAGCTGTACTGAGTCATACAGAAGGCGAGATATGGTAGATAAAGAGCAGCTCTTCATTTTCACAGCAGCTTTCCCATTAGGTGCATGGGAGATCATTTACTTATTCACTTAACAAATATTTATCAAGTGCCCACTCAGTACCAGATTGATTCTCAGCCTGGGGGATACGGAAGTTCATAAAACACTCAGAGTGTCTTGGCATTGAGCTGACATTCTAATGAGGGAACGAACAGCAATCATAAAATCAATCTATGTAATATATGGGGTGTTAGTGATAAATGTGAAGGAGAGAGAAAGCCTAGGGTTGGTGGGGGAAGGGGACAAGGGTACCATCACTTGCAAGTCAATGGCCTGGGAAGATGAGTTTGAGAAAAGGCTTGAAGGCTGTGAGGGAGGAAGCCCCCAGATGCCTGGACCAAGAACTTTCCAGGCAGAGGGTTTGAGGTACTCTGGGAAGGCCAGTGACATTGAAGGCAGGCACATGGGATTGGAGATTAGGCTAAAGAGGGACTGGGCTGGGGGCCCCGGTTGGGGGATGGACTTCTGTTTTTGCTTCAAGTGAGATGGGAGCTGCGGGTGGGTTCTGAGCTGAGGAATACACAACAGGACATGATACAACCCTCAGTAACGGCTGGAAGCATCTGGGCATGAGGAGCTGGAGGCTTAGATGGCGGAGGTGGTGAGGCGCGGTTAGATTTTAGGTTTTTTGCTGATGGCTTGAGAGAGAGAGACTAAGGGAAAGACAGACACGCACACGCATGCGCGCACGCGCGCACACACACACACACACACACACACACGGCTGGAGGATGACTCCGAAATATCACACACACACACACACACACACACACACACAC
>SJYC01019466.1:0-29627 GCA_006408675.1 Madoqua kirkii
GGGGAGGGGGATCGGGGTGGGGGATGGATTATCACAGACACATACACACCCAAGCACTCCTGGAGAAAATGCCACCGAGCAGTTTGGGCCACAAACCCTTTACAAAATAATTATATTAAAAAAAAAAATCCTTTCGGAGAAACTTTTCTTGCTTCGCGATCAGTCCTAACATGGGAGCTGCGTCTGTGCACAGGGGCTTTCTGAGGGGCGCCGAGGGACCGGCGGATCCAGGATCCCCAAACTGTGGAATGCGGGATTACCAAGAGAGAGAGCCGAGAAGTGTCCGAGGAGCCCTAAACCCGAGAAATTTTTTGGTGAAAAGGTGAGAAACGGGTCTCCGGGAAGCCCGATTCTCGGGAGTTTGTGGTCAAAAAGCGAGGTAGGGAGCGGTTCTTCCCCAGACCAGCGCACCGACTTCGGATTTTAAAAGTGAGGAGGGGGCTAAAGAAAACCCTCAAATTCAGAATTTGGGGGCGAGGTCAAAAGGAGGTGAGAACGAATGCTTTAAACTTTCTCAATTCAGCGATTTGAGTTTACGAGTGAGAGAAGTGACTCCGGGCGCCCCAATTTCAGAGATTTGGGGAATTGACTTCTAGAGCCCCCCCAAGGCGCCTTCAATTCAAGGAATTTAAATGTCAGAGTTCGACAGGCGTTGCCGAGGCGCCCCCCAATTCGGGGTTTGAGGGAAAGAGTGAGACAGGGGTCCTCGGGCGTCCCTAGCTTAAAGATTTGGGGAGTCAGAGTGAGAAGGAGTTCCCCACGAGTCCCACATTCAGGGGGTTTTGAAAGTAAAAGTTTGAAAGGGGTTCTCGCGGCGCCCCCAACTCGGGGAGTTTGAGGGTGACAGTGAAACACGGCTCCCCGGGAGCCCCCAACTCAAAGTTTTGAAAAAAGTGAGGCGATGGGTCCTCACCTCTCCCTGACTTTGGTTAAAAGGAAAAGGGGGACCTCGGGCACCCCAAACTCAGCTGTGACTTCGGGACTCGGGGTGAGGAAGGAGGTCCCGCGGGCGCGCCATCTCGGACGTTTGGGGTGAACGGCAGGGACTGCGCTGCCCGCCTCTCGACCCCGGATCGGGATCCCCGCCGCCCCCCGCACTCTCTGGCCGGGCAGAGCCCGGGGCGGTCGCATCGGTCACCTGGAGTTCGGGCCGGGAGTTCGGGCAACGGCTCCCGCGGCGGCGGTGGCGGCTGCTGCGTGTTGGTCCCCGTTGGTAAGTAACAGTCTCCACGGCTACAGTCTCTATGGCGGCGGCGGTGGCGGCGGCGGCCGCTCCTCCTCCGGCTCCCGGCGCCCGCCCGCCCGCCTGCCTCGCGCCGCCTGCCCTCCTGCCGCGACGGGGCGGGGCGTTGTTATCGGCAACGGTTACCAGGCTCCGCGCCCCACCCCCTCGACGGCCCGCCCACGGCAGCCTCCCACAGGCGCGATGGGGGCGGGGCGCAAGACTTTGCGGCTCCCCATTGGCTGTGTTCAGTGCCTGACAGCGGGCGTGAAGAGGGCGCGGCTCGACCATCCGCCGCGAAGAGGGGCGGGGCTTGGCGGGAGGCGCGCTCTGCGAAAGAGGGTTGGAAGGCCGGAGGCGCGAGGGGGCTCGGTGCTGGTGGCGTAGCTCCCGGAAGGCCGAGTTTTGGGGACCTAGACGCCTTACTGCCGGTGTCCTGGTACAGTCTGGACCTGGGGTCAGCAGAATCCGATCCGCAAGCCAGATGACTTATATTCATGGCCCACAAGCTGGGAATTTTAATATACATTTAAGTGGTAAAAAAATTAAAAGGATCTTGGGTAGCACGTGGAAACTGTATGAAGGTCTATTTTATTTTACTGAATCCTGTATTTTCAACTCCTTTAAGGGTTAACAGACTAAGACCTGTGGGGCAAATTCCACCAGCCCCGTGCAACGTTTTATCAGAACACAGCTTCCCTATTTGCTTAAGTGAGGGGTCCCCAACCTCAGGGATCTAACCCCCTGATGATCTGGGGTGGAGCTAGCTTAATAACAATAGAAATAAAGTGCGCCATGAATGTAGTGCGCTTGAATCATCTGGAAACCATCCTTCCCCTCCCAGTCCGAGGAAAAAATTGTCTTCCCTGAAACCTATCTTCAGGACAGGGAAAGTTGTCCCACAGAGTTGGGTACCAGATATATTTGCACAAAGATGGGATGACACAAGCAAAGTCTAAAGTGTTTACTATTTGATACTTCACAGAAGATGTTTGCCAACCTGTCCCCCTCCTCCCTACCCCCAGGTAGTAGGTTCAATTTTTTTGGGGGGGGGCATCTCCGCTTGGCATAAGAGATACTAGATCAGTGACCAGAGGTTGAACACATGCCCCCCACCCTCCTTGGGAGTGCGAAAAATTAACCACCAGACTGCTAGGTAAGTCCCAAGAGGTTCAACTTTTGAATGGGACAAACAAGACACCCTGGTAGAGTTTGGATTTTGGGGGGAGCAGGGGGTGATTGACACTAAAAAAAGTAAACATAAATAGTCATTTGGGAGAAGGGGCTGGAATTCTAGGAGAAAAAGCTTGTTCTGAGAAAAGGCAGGCAGGGCAATTTAAGGGAAGGTTAGATTTCATTCATCTATCCGACAAATCATCATATTAGTCAACACTGACTCAACTGTCCTCATATGCCAGAAAGTAAGCGTTTTTCATACACTAACTCAGTTATGACAGTGTATTAAAAAGCAGAGACATCATTTTGCCAACAGACTTCTGTACGGTCAAACCTGTGGTTTTTCCAGTAGTCACGTATGGATGTGACAGTGCGACCACAAAGAAAAAGTGATGCTTTCGAGTTGTGGTGCTGGAGAAGAATCTTGAGAGTCCCTTGGACTGCAAGGGGATCAAACCAGTAACCCTTAAAGGAAATCAACCCTGAATATTCACTGGAAAGACTGATGCTGAAGCTGAAGCTCCACTACTTTGGCCATCTGATGTGAAGAGCCGACTCATTGGAAAAGACCCTAATGCTAGAAAAGATTGAAGACAAAAGAAGAGGGTGGCAGAGGATGAGATGGTTGGATGGCATCACCGACTCAATGGACACGAATCTGAACAAACTCTGGGAGACAGTGAAAGACAGGGAGGCCTAGGGTGCTGCAGTCCATGGGGTCGAAAAGAGTCAGACACAACTTATCAACAAAACAATCACCAGTTAAAACTCACAATCTCATCCTGAGAGAGACTGCACTGTCTTCATTTTACAGATCAGAGAACAGAGGCCAGGGGAAAAAACTAATAAATCTGCATGAAGCAGCTTGTAACGGCTTCCAGCGCCAGCAGTCTGATGCCCAATCCCACACTCTTGACCACTAGATGGGTAGTTTTCAAACATTTTTGACCACAAAACATAGCAGGAAATATATTTTACTCAGAGGCCCAGTCCACGCCAACACATATATCATGAAAACAACATTTTCATGACATGATGCTTTAGGGAATGCTGATTTTTTATACTTTGTTTTAATGAAAATGCTGAGGGAGACTTGATAAAATGATTTTGCCATGTTCTAATGGGTTGCTTCTTGCAGTGTTTCATATGATGGATTTTTTTTTTTTTTTTTTTTTTTTGGCTGTGCTGCATCTTCATTGCTGCAGGCAGGCTTTCTAGTTGCAGTGCAGAGGCTTCTCACTGTGGCGGCTTCTATTGATGGGAAGCCTAGGTCCATAGGCTTCAGTAGCTTCAACATGTGAGCTCAGCAGTTGAGGCTCAGGGGCTCTAAGGTACATGCTTGGTAGCTGTGGTGCACAGGCTTAGTTGCTCCGAGGCAAGTGGGATTGTCCTGGACCAGAGATCAAACTGGTGTCCCTTTCATGGCAGAGCAGATTCTTAACCACTGGACTACCAGGGAAGCCCATGTGATGGAATTTTAAACCTAAGACTGTAAGAATCAATTTCTGTCCTCAACGATTAATCAAAAATATTTCTCAAGTATTTACTATTTGCCAAGCATGGCTCCAGGTTTTAAGGACACAAGTCCCACCCTTATAGAAAAAACAATAGGGTAGTAGCCTGCGGGGTGGGTACGTGGGGCTTGTTTTGGATGAAACAGCCAGGGATGGCATGTCAAGTGTGGCCAAACCAGGATAGTTTGATTATGGGGTTTCCCACGACATGGGGCTTTCATTGCTAAATTTGGGGAATTCCCAGACAAAGCGGGAAGAGTTGGCCACTCTCAGCCTCTCTGAGGGGGTGACATTTGGGCCCAGGTCAGAATAATGAGGAAGAGTAAAGGAACATTTCAGGAATTCAAAACCCCTGGGATGGAAACTTGGGTGGAAGAAACAAAAAGCAGGTTCCTGGGTGTGGCTGGAGCAGGGTGCATGGAGAGGGTGCGAGTGGGTGGGGAGTGGTGAGTCAGGGGATGGAGGGGGTCATTTCACTTAAGGTTTCATTTTGTTGTTCAGTTGCTATGTCATGTCCTACTCTTTGCCACTCCGTGGACTGCAGAACACCAGGCTTCCCTGTGCTTCACTATCTCCCAGAGTTTGCTCAAACTCATGTCCATTGAGTCAGTGATGCCATCCAACCACCTCATCCTCTGCCAGTCCCTTATCCTCCTGCCTTCATCTTTCCCAGCATCAGGGTCTTTTCCAATGAGTCAGCTCTTTGCATCAGGTGGCCAGAGTACTGGAGGTTCAGCTTCTGCCTCAGTCCCTCCACTGAATATTCAGGGTTGATTTCTTTTAAGATTGGCTGGTTTGATCTCCTTTGTCCAAGGGACTCTCAAGAGTCTTCTCCAGCACCACAGTTTGAAAACATCAGTTCTTCAGTGCTCAGCCTTCCTTTATGGTTCAACTCTCACATCAGTACATGACTGAAAAATCATAACTTTGACTATATGGACCTTTGAATATGGAAAATGGCCCTCGTCAGACTTGGAAGCTGTCAGAGGGTTTTAAGTAGGGTGGGGCAGATGTATAGTAAGTTCTCTACATACAAACATTCAAATTGTGAACTTTCAGAGATGCAAAGTTGCATCTGGTTCCAACAAGGAACCACAACCCATGTCATCAGCATCAGGCAAGCATGAAATTGCAGCTTGCCCTCCATCTCCTATTGCTGATGATCCTTCAGCTCTCCCATCTCCCACCTCCTCCAGTCAGTAACTCTGCTTGCCTGTTCACTCGATGCCTGTTAACTGTATGACTGTACTTTTCAAGGTACTGTACCCTAAGATTTAAAATATTTTCTTTACTTTTTGTGTTTGTTTTTATGTATTTGTGTGAAACGTGTTATAAATCTATGACAGTACAGTACTATATAGCCAATTGTGTTAGCTGGGTACCTAGGCTAACTTTGTTGGATGTAGGAACCAACTGGATTCACGAATGTGCTCTTGGAATGGACCGCGTTTTTATGCAGGGCACTTAACTCTACTCCAGTTTGTGGTTTGTGATTTTAAAACCTCACGGAGTGGGGAATAGACTGTAGGAGACAAGACAGACACAGAACCTGGGAGTCTGTTACTGTTCCCCTGGACTTAAAAGCATGGTGGTGAAAGGTTGTTGTTGAATCACTACGCCGGGATTCTTGGCCCCCGGAGGAGAAGAATTCAATCTGGGGCCAGAGACGAGGCTTGATCGCTCAGAGCTTTTGTGTAATAAAGTTTTATTAAAGTATAAAGGAGATAGAGAAAGCTTCTGACATAGGCATCATAAGGGGGTAGAAAGAGTACCCCCTTGTTAGTTTTAGCAATGAGTTTATATGTTCTCCAGCTAATCCAAAGAAGGTCTGGAGGTTGTAAAGACCTCACCAGACCTACTCCCATAATTTACATTTTAAGATAACAGAATTAGCCAGAAGGTTTAATCCAGAGACTGTCCTCAGGCAGAATACATTGCTGTTATATAATCCTTGTAAAGAGAAGTTTTAATCCAGAGACTGTCCTCAGGCAGAATTCATTGTTGTTATATAATCCTAAGGAATGTAGAGAAATAAGTTTGTCCTTTCTTCCTCCTTGAGAATTCCAGACCCCTCTCTCCTTGGGGACCCCTAAACTTCTTATCAACCTGCCTAGGAAATGACTCTCTCAGTGGCTTGGATTAGGAGCTTGGTAGCCGAGGAGGAGGTGGGTCGGTGAATTCAGTGCACATTTCGGAGAACATGCTGATGGATGTGAGGAGGTGAGGGGGAAGATTTTAGAGTGGGACAGCACTGCTCTGGAGACACATTGTACAGTTCATTCTGCTATAACTCTTGTCTTGAGAATGCAAACTTGTCCAAACATGATAGCAATTCGGAGAACATGCTGATGGATTGAGGAGGTGAGGGGGAAGATTTTAGAGTGGGACAGCACTGCTCTGGAGACACATTGTACAGTTCATTCTGCTATAACTCTTGTCTTGAGAATGCAAACTTGTCCAAACATGATAGCATATTTACAGCACTGTTTATGTATTTCTTCCCCCACTTAATAGGTGTAAAACTCCGCTATCTCAAAGAAGAAATCATAAGGGAACTTCGAAAATACTTTGAGATGACTGAAAATGAAACACAACATACAAAAATTTATGAGATCCAGTTAAAGTAGAGGAAAATTAATAGCTGTAATCATCTATGCTAAAGGAAAAAGAAAAAGAGAGAGAAGGACCTCAGTCAATAATCTAGCTATCCACCCTACGAAACTGGAAAATAAGAGTAAATTGAAACTAAAGCTAGCCAAAGGAATGAAATAATAAAGATTAGCGTGGGAGTAAATGAAGTTGAGAATAGAAAATCAAGACAGAATTATTAAAACCACAAGTAGCTTCTTGGAAAAGATCAAATAGGTTGATGAAATTTTAACTAGACTGATCAAAATAAAAAGAAGATTCCAATTACTAAAATCAGGAATGAAAAAGGGGACATTACAAGCAGCATTACAGAAATACAAAAATGAAAAAATAATACTATAAACAATTGCATGTCAACAAATTAGATACCCTGGATGAAATGGGAGAAATTCTTAGAAAGATGCAAATTACCTAAACTGACTCAAGAAGAAATAGAAAGCTGAATAAATCTTTAACAAGTAAAGAAATTGAATTAGTAATAAAAAAAAAACAAAAACAAAGAAAAACCCAGGCCCAATGGCTCCACTGATGAGTGCTACGAAATGTCTGAAGATTTAAACATTTAGCCTTCACAGAATTTTCTTAAAACTATGAGAGGAGAGAAAACTCTATGAGGCCATTCTAACATTCTCTGAGACCAGTATTATCCTGATACCAAAACCAAAGACACCACAAGAAAAGAAAACTCATGACTAAGATTTCTTAGGAACACAGATGCAAAAATCCCAACAAACTACTGGTAAACCAAATCTGGCAACATATTAAAAGATTTATACACCTTGATCAAGTGGAATCTGTCCCAAGAATGCAAGCTTGGTTGGCCTAATATTTTTTAAAAACCCACTCATTTTAGTAATTTTAGTAGGACAAAAATGATATGATCATCCCAACAGCTTCAGAAAAAGCATTTCACAAAATCCAACACTTTTTCATGACAAACTAGGAATAGAGGAGACCCTCAAGCTGATAAAAGACATGCAAAAAATGCCACAGATAATAATACTTAATGGTGAAAAGTCAGGAACAAGACAAGGATATCTGCTCTCAACATTTCTGTTCAACATTGTGCTGGATGAGATAGCCAGGGTAATTAGGCAATAAAAAAATATATTAAAGGTACCCAGATTGGAAACAAAACAAGAAAACTATCCCTTTTTTGCAGATGACACAATCTTGTATGTAAAAATCCCCAGGAACCCATTGTGTGTGCGTGCTCAGTCGCTCCAGATTGTCTGACTCTTGGTGACCCTATAGATTGTCCAACTCTTGGTGACCCTATAGACTGTAGCCTGCCAGGCCCCTCTGTCCATAGGATTTCCCAGCAAGACTATTGGAGTGGGTTGCTGTGCCCTCCTCCAGGGGATCTTTCTGACCCAGGGATCAAACTTGCGTCTCCTGCACAAGAATTTGATTTATAATAACACCAAAAAGAACAAAAGACTTAGGAATGAATTTAACTAAAGAAGCCAAGACTTGTACAATGATAACTAAAAAACAAAACAAAAACCAAAATCCCCAAAACACAACAGCACTGAAAGAAATTAAAGAAGAACCAAATAAATCAAAGGATATCCCATGTTCATGGATCAGAAGATTTCATGTTGTTAAGATGGCAATATTCTCCAAACTGACCTACACACTGAATGTAATCTCTCTCAAAATCCATCTGGGTTTTGTTGTTGTAGAAATTTAGAAGCTCATTGTAAACTTCATAAAGCAATGCAAGGAACCCAGAATAACCGAAAGTCTGAAAAAGAAGAACTAAGTTGGAAGACTTACACTTCCAAATTTTAAAACTTACTACAAAGCTACAGTTGTGGTACTGGCATAAAGCTAAGCATGTAGATAAGTAGAACTGTACTGAGAGTCCAGGAATAAACTTGCACGCATATGATCAATTGATCTTTTGACAAGCATGCCAAGATTATTAATAGGGAAAGAATAGGTCTCTCCAACAAATGGTGCTGGTTGGCTTATTAGCTCCTGGGAGAAGTCTTAAGTCTCTGGAGATAAAATAACTGAGCTCCACCTGCCCCTGTCAGCCTGTAGCAGGCTGCTTGTTCGAAAGTTACTATGAACTTCAAGATGGCAACAGCACAGCAATAAATCAGGTACAAGAGACCTCGTCAAGTTCCCCTGGATACAAGCCACCGCCCCTGCCCCATCTTGGTGGGTGGGCTGCCACCTATCCTTCCCTTTACCCCACCAAACTCACCACACTGACCTCCCCTTCCTCTTTCCCTGGTCCCTAGGAATTCAGGCCCCATGGGCTGCTGAACCTCCATGGAGGGAAGCCAGAAGAGGCTCCAGGACAAGATCTAAAGCGCCCCCATGCCAGCTCTCTGAGCCCCATCTAGTTCCTGAGAAACGCACACTTCTTCCCAAACAAACCCGCTGTTTGCAAGCCCATCCTGATTTAGCAGCAAGTTGCCTTGGCTCAGCTGCCAAAACAACCAGCCCACCTCTTGCCCTGCAGCTTCTGCCAGGAAGTGGACACCAATCCAGCACGCCTCCCTGGAAGAGCAGCATCACCCACTCCCCGCTCACAGGGGTTCTCCCTGGAGCCAAGGCACGCCCTTCAAGCATGCCCACTGACCCCCATTCTCCATACCACGGGGAGGGGCAACCAGACCCCTCTGTACACCCAGCCCTCAGCACCCGGATATTTTCTGCCCAAGACATCCTTTTAAAAAGTTAAGTAATGCCATTTGCAGCAACATCAATGGACCTGGAAAGGATCAAACTAAGGGAATCAAGTCAAATATCGTATGCTATCCCTTATATGTGGAATCTAAAAATAAGGATAAAAATGAATTTATTTACAAAACAGAAAGAGACTCAGACTTAGAGAATGAACTTATGCTTACCAAGGGTGAAGGGGGAGAGGGACAGATTGGGAGTTTCAAATGACAAATACGCACTACCAACAAGGACTTACTGCTGTGGCTGTCGTTCAGTTGCTAGGCCTTGTCCGACTCTTTGCAACCCCATGGACTGCTTCACTGTCCTCCATCTCCCAGAGTCTGCTCAGATTCATGTCCTTTG
This sequence comes from Madoqua kirkii, assembly GCA_006408675.1. Lineage (NCBI taxonomy): Eukaryota > Metazoa > Chordata > Mammalia > Artiodactyla > Bovidae > Madoqua > Madoqua kirkii. Next base: position 9,607 of record SJYC01019466.1, read on the forward strand.
AATTGGTGATGTTATCTAACCATCTTATCCTCTGCCACCAACTGTACAGCACAGCAAACTCTGCTCAACACCCTGTAATGACCTAAATAGGAGATAATTTGAAAAAGAATAGATGTATATATATGTACCACTGAATCACTTTGCTGTACTCCTGAAAGGGTCACAAATTGTTAATCACCTATGTGTATGTGTGTGCTCAGTCCCCCTGCTGTGTCTGATTCTTTGCGACCCTATGGACTGTGGCCCGCCAGGCTCCTCTGTCTATGGAATTTTTCAGGCAAGAATACTGGAGTGGGTTGCCGTTTCCTCCTCCAGGGGATCTCCAATATAAAATAGAAATCAAAAATAAATAGAAAGTTCTCTTCCAGTGTCTGCTCTTGCCCTTCTGTACCCGCTGGGTTGGTGAACAGCCTGTAGAGTTGGGATCCTCTTTCTCAGTTATTTCCTCTGAAAACATTCCTGTTGGGCTGGTGCCTCTCTGGAGAATCCCAGAAACTTTGTGTCTTGAGGCTGCAGCTGAAACTGCGTTTCCAGCCCTGTTTGATTTGCTTTTCCATGTGTTGCCTCTCCCTCATCTTCTAGCCTGAGTAAATTCTATTAGGGCAGGGACCTCCTCTGTCTACTCTCAAGCCTGTCATCGAAATCAGAGATTTAGGGGGGCTGGCGGGGAGGGGGCTCTTTTCTGGCGGTCCAGTGGCTGTGACTACGAGCTCCCAATGCAAGGGGCCCAGGTTCCATCCCTGGTCTATGAACTAAGACCTCACATGCCCCGGAGTAACCCATCAGGGGCGCCACAACCTGAAGCCTGCACGCCTGGAGCCGGTGCTCTGCAACAAGAGAAGCCTGCACACCACGGCTAGAGAGTGGCTCCCGCTCACTCCGACCAGAGAAAGCTTGTGCACAGCCACGGAGATCTGGCACACCTCCCCAAATATACAAGATCCTGCGTGCTTCAAATAAGACCCTATAGTAAATAAATATGTTTTTTTTTTTTTAGCATAGGTTTTTTTTTTTTTTTTTTTTTAAGCAACAGTGACTGCCCCACAGGGGACTTTTGGCAATGTCTGGAAAAGGTCAGTTTTCATTCCAATCCCAAAGAAAGGCAATGCCAAAGAATGTTCAAACTATCGCACGACCGCACTCATCTCACACGCTAGTAAAGTAATGCTGAAAATTCTCCAAGCCAGGCTTCAGCAATACGTGAACTGTGAACTTCCAGATGTTCAAGCTCGTTTCAGAAAAGGCAGAGGAACCAGAGATCAAATTGCCAACATCCGCTGGATCATCGAAAAAGAAAGAGAGTTCCAGAAAAACATCTGTTTCTGCTTTATTGACTATGCCAAAGCCTTTGACTGTGTGGATCACAATAAACTGTGGAAAATTCGGAAAGAGATGGGAATACCAGACCACCTGACCTGCCTCTTGAGAAACCTATATGCAGGTCAGGAAGCAACAGTTAGAACTGGACATGGAACAACAGACATGAAGAGCTGACTCATTGGAAAAGACTCTGATGCTGGGAGGGATTGGAGGCAGGAGGAGAAGGGGAGGACAGAGGATGAGATGGCTGGATGGCATCACTGACTCGATGGACATGAGTCTGAGTGAACTCTGGGAGTTACGATGGACAGGGAGGCCTGGCGTGCTGCGATTCATAGGGTCGCGAAGAGTCAGACACGACTGAGTGACTGAACTGAACTGAACTGAACTGAACTGGGGACATTTTGGCGGTCACCGCTAGGGGCCGCCGTTGGCATCGAGTATATAGATAAGAGGCTAGGAATGCGGCTCAACAACTCCAACAGTGCGCAGAAAGGCCCCCACCACAGAGAAAGTATCTGGCCTCAGATGCCAACAATGGCCCGACTAAGAAACCTGCCATTAAGTATGAGGGGAAAGGACTGAGTCTGATCCTGGTCTGCACCGTGCACCAGAATGAACTCTCAGTGGGTTAAACCCTGTCCACCTGGGTGCCACCCCCACCCACTCCCAGCATCTGTGAATTACCTCCTCTCTCCCTCTCCACTCAGTTTGTGCACTGAAATGTGTGCAGCATCCTAGGACACCCAGAGGTCAGAAGGTCACAGAACACAGATTATCTTGTGGGGAAGGTCCAGGGAACTCTCTAACCCAGGGGTCCTCATCTGAGATGATTCTGCCCCTCCATGGGACACTGGGCGATGTCTGGAGACATTTACCACGTCACAACTTGGGGAGGGAGTGCTACTGGCACTTGGCTGGTAGAAGCAGGGCGCGCCGCCCTACAATGCGTGGGGTGGCACCACCACAGAGAATGATCTGGCCCCAAAGGCAGCAGTGCCGAGGCTGAGAAATCTTGGTCTAGAATTGGGCTTGGAACACAGCTGTTCTTCAGTAAATCACTGTTGAATAAATGGATGGTGGAATACCAGGCCTGCAGGTGACAATTTCTTACCCAGTCTATCTCAAATTTTTCTTTAGTTTGAGATAAAATATACATAAACCACGTGTAAGAATGAGGTTCAGTGGCACTAAGTACATTCATATTTTTATGCAGTTCTCCACCACCCATCTCCCTAACTTTAAGACAAATTATTATGATGATTTTGGCCACCATGCATGGCCACTTCCTGCATCTACTTCCTGTCTCTGTGGATCTGACTCCCGCAGGGACCTTGCATAAGTGGAATCAGACAGTATACCTCCTTGGGTAACTGGCTTATCTCACTGAGCATCATGTACTTGAGGTTTATCCATGCTGCAGTGTGTGTCAGAATCCCCTTCCTGTTAAAGGCTGAATGATGTTCCACTGTGTGGATGGACCACATTTTATCCTTTCATCCATCAACGAACACTTGGGTGGCTTCCATCTATGACTCAGGCTGCTAATGAGTAAGGGTGTACAAATATCTCAAGACCCTGCTTTCAATTCCTTTGTCACCTGAAATCTCTTAAGGCAAGATGGGCAGAAACCTCACAGAATGCTTCCATTAGGAAAATGCAGGTGAAAAAAAGAAAGCAATTCTGTGCATGTATGAAGGTGTTTAAGCCTCTGATTCTAATCCAGGAAAGATATGGAAGGGAGATTAATCAACTTTGAATATTCACTGGAAGGACTGATGCTGAAGCTGAAGCTCCAATACTTTGGTCACCTGATGCGAAGAGCTGACTCATTGGAAAAGATCCAAATGCTGGGAAAGCTTGAGGGCAAGAGAAGAAGGGGGCCACAAAGGATTAAATGGTTGGATGGCATCACTGACTCAATGGACATGAGTTTGAACAGACGTTGGGAGATAGTGAAGGACAGGGAAGATTGCATGCTGCAGTCTATGGGGTCTCAAAGACTCAGACACGACTGAGCGAACAACGAACCTGGAAGGGTTCCTCTAAGATTCACGCTTAGCCTTTAAAATAAATTAAGTTTAATTTTTTATGTTATTGGAGTATAATTGCTTTACAACATTATGAGTTTCTGCTGAACATCATGCATCAGCTATATGTATACACATATCCCCTCCCTCTTGAGACAACTCCTGCCCCCAAAACCAATCCCCCCTGCCAGGTCATCAGAGTACCGAGCCGAGCTCCCTGTGCGCTGCAGCAGCTTCCCACCAGCTATCTATTTTCAGCAAGATAGTGTCTGTATGTCAGTGCTACTTTCCCAACTTGTCCTACCTTCCCCTTCTAGTCCTGTACCCGCATGTCAGTTCTCTACATTGTAATTCCACGATTTCCCACTCAGACGGTGGTTCTATATTATGTTAGGGCAGGAGGAAACAGGTGTGAATTTCCAGATCTCAGCTCAGTACTTACGCTCTGTTCTGTCACTCTTGAAAGTGACAGTTGCTCAGTCGTTTCCAACTCTTTGCACCCTCATGGACTATACAGTCCATGGAATTCTCCAGGCCAGAATACTGGAGTGGGTAGCCTTTCCCTTCTCCAGGGGATCTTCCCAACCCAGGGATCGAACCCAGGTCTCCCGCACTGCAGGCAGATTCTTTACCAGCTGAGCCACCAGGGAAGCTCCCTATCACACTTAGCTCCCCTTGGAATCCTATTTTGGCCCAAGTCATCTCTGATCAAAAAGTACCAGGTCCCTACTGACACAGAACACCCAGGTCTTCCCAAGTAGATGGAGAAAACGCTGACATTTCCCCCTAGGGGACTCTGCTTTCAGTCCCGTCCATGGAGAGGGCATTGCTTGCTTAAAGAAGCGGCTCAAACCACAGGACAATCTTTGGAAGACAGTGGAGGGCACGGTCTGGAGGGGAAATGGCAGAGTCTGTGGTACAGGGTGCCACAGAACCAGAAAAGTTGGGTGGCAGTGGAGGGAACCCATGGAAAGCAGTATCTTGACTGGGTTGTCCTCTTATCTACGGTTCCAGGGCAAGTGACGTCAAAGAGGACTCATTTATAGGGTGTGATCAACTTGTCCTAGTTTCCCCAGAACTTTCCTGCTATTAAAACCGAAACTCTAGGTGATGTCCCTGGGATCCAGTGGTTAAGACTCCATGCTTTCACTGCTGAGGGTCTGGGTTCAATCCCTTGTAGGGGAGGGAAGATCTTGAAAGCCACACTTCGTGACAAAAAAAAAAAGAAAAAAATGGAAATTCCATTTCCTCAAAAAGTTAAACAGAATTACTACATAAGCTGGTAATCCTACTAGGTATGTATCCAAAGAGACTGGAACCATTACTCCATCTGAAAATTGATCTACACACACTCATAGCAGCATTACTCATAGATAGTAGCCAAAAGCAGAGACCTCCTGCCTGTCCATCAGCTAAGTCTCTGTGCTCCCAGTGTAAGAGGGTCAAGTTGGATGTCTGGTCGGGAACTAGATCCCACATGCCTCAACTACGAGTTCACATGCCACAGCTAAAGACCCCATGTGCTGCAACTAAGACCCACACAACCAAATCAATACATATATTTTTTCAAATAGCCAAAAAGTGGAAAGAACACAGATGTCCATCAACAGATTAATAAACGTGGTATATTTACACAATGAAATACTGAGTATGTACTCAGTTGCTCAGTTGTGTCCAACTCTTTGGGGCCCCATGGATTGTAGCCTGCCAGGCGCCTCTGTCCATGGGATTTCCCAGGCAGGACTACTGGAGTAAGTAGCCATTTCCTCCCTCAGGGGATCTTCCCAACCCAGGGATCAAACTCGAGTCTCTTGTATCTCCTGCAGTGGCAGGCAGATTCCTTACCACTAGTGCCACCTGGGATCCCAATGGAATACTATTCAGCCATAAAAAGGAATGAGGCATTGATACCCGCTACAATGCAGATGAATGCTGAACACGTGATGCTACGTGCAGTGAACAGGTCACAAAAGAGCAGCTACTGTAGACTCTGTTTCTATGAGATGTCCAGAACAGGCAAATCTACAGAAGCAGGAAGTGGGTTACTGGTTCTCAGGGGCTGGGAGGGAGAAATTGAGGGGCTTCTGGAAGGGTATGTGGGTGCGGGTTTCACGGTGGCTGGCAGAAACATTCTTGAATTAAACAATGGGGATGGTTGCACCACATTTTGAATATGCTGGAAATCACCGAGTTGTCCATTTTACTATGATGAGCTTCATGACATGTGAATTGTATCTGAATAATAATTTAAAAACAACTTTTTACAGCTGAAAGTTCTACATGGCAAAGACCACCTCAACCCTGAACAAACTGGACATTGTTCACTCTAGCTGTTGTAGGTGTAGGCTGGGGTACAGATGGGCTGATATTGAGTCCCCGCTACCCTGTCCTGAAGGAGTCTTGCTATAGACAGATTTGTTGTGAAGAACGGGCTCTGTGGTCAAAAGAGTCCAGTGGCCAGCAGCTTATTCAAGGCCCTGAGAAGTCCTGCAACTGCATCCAAGTTATGATCCCAGTCTCTGGAACCATTCAAAGTTCTGGACATTAGCTGCATGCTCGAGGGCAAATCACATAGCCCTGTAAACACCAGTTTCCTCTTTTGTAGAGAAAGATTTCCGATGAAAACCTACGTAGTGAGGTGTCATGAGGATTCAGTGGGATAAGCTCTGGAAAGTGCTAGTGATCCTGAAGGTGCACAAGAGCTATCATTATTATTAGAAAAAAAGAAACCAAAACAAACAGACAGAAGCATTAGTAAAAAGGTTAATTCTATCTAACTGGCATTTTCCAAACCTATTAAATCAAGTGACCTATTTTCCCCTTATAATATCGACTAACACCCCTCACCTTGGGAAATGCAATTTACTATTAGAAATTGTCCTGGTGAGGGGAGAGATAAATTAAGAGGTTGCTGTTAACATATACACACTGTGTGCATGCATGCTCAGCTGCAGAGTCTGACTCTCTGCAATCCTATGGACTGTAGCCCACCAGGCTCCTCTGTCCATGCAGATTCTCCAGGCAAGAATGCTGGAGTGGGTTGCCATGACCTCCTCCAGGGGATCTCCCTAACCCAGAGATAGAACCTGCATCTCCCGTGTCTTCTGTATTGCAGGCGGATTCTTTACCATTAAGCCACCAAGGAGGCCCATCATATACACTTTACTATATTTTAAATGGATGACCAACAAGGACCTACTGTATAGCACAGAGACCTACACTCAATACTTTATAATAACCTACTATAAGAGAAAAGAATCTGGAAAATATACAAACGTATAACTGAATCTTCGCTGTTCACCTGAACTGAACACACTATTGTAAATATATTAATACTTTAATAAAAACGAAAGGAAAAAAAAAGAACTGTTCTGGTATTATTTCCAAGGAGGGCTTCCCAGGTTGTGCAGTGGTAAAGAATTTGCCTACTAATGCAGGAGATGCAAGAGACATGGGCTCACTCCTTGGGTGGGGAAGATCCGCTGGAGGAGGAAATGACAACCCACTCCAGTATTCTTGCCTGGAGAATCCCATGAACAGAGGAGCCTAGGGGGCTTCAGCCCATAGGGTTGTAAAGTCAGACACGACTGAGTGACTGAGCACAGCACAGCATTTCCGAGGAGGTGGCTATGAAATAAACTTCTTTGCCTCAAACAATCCCATGATGAAGCTGCAGATGTGTTCTCACGGAAGACTTGTGAAATATGGAGTAAACACAAGATTAGGTGTCTGGGTCGGGTTAGACTGGTGAAAGGGGAGCAGTTTTAATTCAAAGCAGGGGGCACCACAGAACACTTGGTCTCCTAAAACCACAGTTTAAAACCTCAGCACCGAATGCTTCCAAAAACAAGTCTTTTCCACCTGGAACAGTCTATGACTAGAAACATCACATTTTAAGATGTGGCACTGAGACCAAAAGGAACAACCTAGACAATGACCAATACAGGCCTGATTGAATGAAGTAGCATTCAGCTAAAAAGTAGACCATTATACAGCCACGAAAAAGGGTGAGATGCAGCAGTATGGGCAGATGTTGGAGAATGGCTGTGGCTTACATATTAAATGACAAAAAAGCAAACACAGAACATTACACTCTGTTGACAGTGTTTTTAAAAGAGGATATTTGTTTCAAAGGGGGATAAACTTAAACACATATTACTTTTTAACGTAATACGTAAACATTTATTGAGTGCTCATGATGTGCCAGGTAATTCCCTATCATTTGTCAATATATGCTCAATTCCTCTTCGCGATAACTCGTATTATTAGTCCTACATGTTACACATGAGTTATCTCTTGCTGCACAACAAATCATCCCCAGATTTAGCAGCTTAAAATGATAAACATTCATGATCTCAGATAGTTACTGTAGGTCAGGAATCTGGATGCAGCTTCTCTAGGTGCTTCTAGTTCAGTCTCTCAGAAGGTTGTGGACAAGCTGTTGGCTGGTCTTATCTGAAGACTCGAGTGGAGAAAGATTCTTACTTTCATTTTCTTATCCTTCCTTCCCTCCCCCTTTTTCTTTCCTTCCTCCCACCCATTTTGTTCTTCCTTTCTTTCCTTTCTTTCTCTCTTCCTTTTATTTCTAAACTTGTGGTAAAAACACTTAACATGAGATATATCCTCCTGACAAAATTTCAAGCTTATGACAGAGAACTGTTAACTGCAGGTGCCACACTGTTCAGCAGACCTCTGGAACTTATTCAGTTTGAAAAGCTGAAACTCTACACCCATCAGACAGCGCCTCCCCATGGGGAAGAACTCACCTCTAAGGCCACTCATGTAGTCGTTAGCAGGTCTCAGCTGCTCAAGGGCTGCTGGCTGGAGACTTCTATTCTTCACCCCATGGGCTGTTTAACAAGAAGCTTGTGTGTCCTTTTGACATGACATCAGGGACCGGAAGTTGGCACCCCCATGCACTTGAGACAGAAGTCACTGTCTTTTGTCACTTAAGCTCAGCAGTGACAACATCTCATCAGTTCTGATATCATCGTAAGAAGGGGGTCAGTAAGTCCAGCCCACACTTGTGTGTAGATGATTACATAAGAAAGTAGATATGATGAAGTGGGGATTGTTGAGGGCTGTCTTCTCGGGGGTGCATTTTAGAAGCTGACAACCACTCTGGGGGTGGAGTACAGTAGCGTTCAGTCAAACTCATATAGAGTCAGCTAATAAACTGCAGAATTGGGATCTGAACCAGGAGGTCTGGTTTTGACACCCACATGCTTGACCTCCAATCTTTCCTGTATCTCGACCATGCTCTGATGCAGCATGCTTATATACACAGAGAATATTCCAGAGAATATGCAGAGAAAAGACAAACAATCAACATAAACTAAGAATACACATGAAAAGGAATTAAAAGATGCTTGCTCTTTGGAAGAAAAGCTATGACAAAGCTAGACTGCATATTAAAAAGCAGAGATATCACTTTGCCAACAAAGGTCCACGTAGTCAAAACTGTCAAAGCTACAGTTTTTCCAGTAGTCATGTACAGATGTGAGAGCTGGACCATAAAGAAGGCTGAGCGCCAAAGAATGGATGCTTTTGAATTGTGGTGTTGGAGAAGACTCTTGAGAGTCCCTTGGACTGCAAGGAGATCCAACCAGTCAATCCTAAAGGAAACCAACCCTGAATACTCACTAGAAGTACTGATGCTGAAGCTGAAGCTCCAATACTTGGGCCACTTGACGTGAAGAGCCGATTCTTTGGAAAAGACTCTAATCCTGAGAAATACTGAGGGCAGGAGGAGAAGGGGGTGACAGAGGATGAGATGGCTGGATGGCATCATCGATTCAGTGGACATGAGTTTGAGCAAGCTCTGGGAGATGGTATGAGACAGGGAAATCTGGCAAGCTACAGTCCATGGGGTCTCAAAGAGTTGGGCAACCCTGAATACTCACTAGAAGTACTGATGCTGAAGCTGAAGCTCCAATACTTGGGCCACTTGACGTGAAGAGCCGATTCTTTGGAAAAGACTCTAATCCTGAGAAATACTGAGGGCAGGAGGAGAAGGGGGTGACAGAGGATGAGATGGCTGGATGGCATCATCGATTCAGTGGACATGAGTTTGAGCAAGCTCTGGGAGATGGTATGAGACAGGGAAATCTGGCAAGCTACAGTCCATGGGGTCTCAAAGAGTTGGGCATGACTAAGCAAATGAACAATAACAAAGAATACACATAACAGGAAAAGCGAAGACTAGATCTCTGCAGATTCTTTCACCCTATTGAGGCTGTCTGCCTTGTATGTGTTTACCAAAAACACAAGTATTACTTTTCCAATCTATTTTCTTTTTTGGTAAAAATAAAAAAAAACCCTAGAGGCATAATAAAATGAAAAGATATTTTCTGCTCAAATATAAAACAAAAATTGAACCAAAATAAAACAAAACAAAAGGTCAACCACATGTTTACAAGAAAAAATTAGCCAGTAAAACCACAAAACCACTAAAAACTAGATGCGTCCCAGAATGGTATGAAAATACATCCCCCTGGGAGCTTTCCACATCTCCTGGAGAGCATTTAGCCTGCGGGGTTGTGAAAACTTCTCTCCTCCCCTCCCAGATGGAATTCTTCCTAATTGATTGCTTTTATTTAGCTAACGACTGTTAATTGACCAGCGCTGTTAGAATTTAAAAGGCTGTTGAAGCTTTGGTGGATGGTTTTGAGAGCCACTGATGGGCGCAGACCTGAGTGTGAGCATCTGATCCTTTCAAGGGTAGCACGAAAGGGCAGTTTCCATAATGACGGGGCTTCTGATTGCTGAATTTTGTGTACGTGGCACCTGCGTGTTGCGAAGATCTTCATTTTTCTCCTGGCTTTCTCGCCGTCTGTCACATTTCTCCAAGACTCAAGTCATTTCCAGGGCAAACTGCTGTGACCTCGAACAGCCTTGGAAGGGGCAGGCTGAATATGCACGGAACAACATTTTTTTAAAAAGTAACCCCGTGTTTTCAGCCAACTGCATGAACCACTTCCAGGCAACAGGGAAGCAGGGCAATAGAATGGCTGTACCTATGTTCCATAGTGACTGCCAGTGAATGGAAGAAGGAAAGAAAAGGGGGATGAAAAGAGGAAAAGATGAACTAGGGGAAAATGAAAGGGGAAAGGAATGAGAGTGAAAGAATTTTTAAAAAAATCAGGAAGAGAAACACTTCAGTGACACAAACTGTCAAGCACTCTTACTGTCCACTTTATAAAAATGAGCCTAAGAACGGAATACTCTTAGCTTACACTTCCCTTGGTCCAGTGGTTAAGAGTCCACCTGTCAATGCTGGGGACACCAGTTGGATTCCTGGTCCAGAGAGATCCCACATACTGTGGGGCAACTAAGTATGTGCTTCACAACTACTGAGCCTGGTAGCTGCAAGTACTGAGTCCACGCCTGCAACTACTGAAGCTCGTGCTTCCTAGAGCCCGTGCTCAACAATAGGAGAAGCCACCGCAATGGGAAGCCTGTGCATCGTGACTGGAGACTAAGCATCCCTTCCTGCAATAAGAGAGAAGTCCTCGAAGCAACAAAGACCCAGTGTGGCCATAAATAAATAAATGAAAATTCTTAGCTTGATTGCAACTGCACAAGTTGCAACAGTAATGTGGGTTGATGAATCAGAACTCCACTTGTGAACATATGTGAGTCTTTTGGGAAATTATATTGATACGAGGTCTGCATAAGATTTTGGAAGGACAGTCTGAGGCGGGTGGGGGCAGGGGACTTGGCAGTTCCTTCACATCTTCATGAAGGACGCCGATCATCCACATTATTCAGGGAATATCGCCTAACCAATATCAACTCTTCCATGTTCCTCATTAACTGGAGGAAACCATGAATAGGAAAAAAGAGTATGGAATAGCATAAATTATGCGAATGGGTTATGGAAGGAGCTATTCTTGTGTGTGCATTTGGCTTCCCTCTGTATTTTGGCCCACCTGACCTGCCTCCTGAGAAATCTGTATGCAGGTCAAGAAGCAACAGTTAGAACTAGACTTGGAACAACAGACTGGTTCCAAATCAGGAAAGGAGTACATCAAGGGTGTATATTTTCACTCTGCTTATTTAACTTATATGCAGAGTACATCACGTGAAATATCGGGCTAGATGAAGGACAAGCTGGAATCAAGATTGTCAAGAGAAATATCAATAACCTCAAGTATGCAGATGACACCACCCTTATGGCAGAAAGCGAAGAACTAAAGAGCCTCTTGATGAAAGTGAAAGAGGAGAGTGAAAAAGTTGGCTTAAAGCTTAACATTCAGAAAACTAAGATCATGGCATCCAGTCCCATCACTTCATGGCAAACAGACAGGGAAACAATGGAAACAGTGAAAGACTTTATTTTGAGGGGCTCCAAAATCACTGCAGATGGTGATTGCAGCCATGAAATTAAAAGATGCTTGTTCCTTGGAAGAAATGCTATGAGCAACCCAGACAGCAGATTAAAAAGCAGAGACATTACTTTGCCAACAAAGGTCCATCTAGTCAAAACTATGGTTTTTCTAGTAATCATATATGAATGTGAGAGCTGGACTATAAAGAAAGCTGAGAGCCAAAGAATTGATGCTTTTGAACTGTGGTATTGGAGAAGACTCTTGAGAGTCCCTTGGACTGCAAGAAGATATAACCAGTCTATCCTAAAGGAAATCAGCCCTGAATATTCATTGGAAGGACTGATGCTGAGGCTGAAACTCCAGTACTTTGGCCACCTGATGCAAAGAACTGACTCACTGGAAAAGACCCTGATGCTGAGAAAAACTGAAGGTGGGAGAAGGGGACGACAGAGGATGAGATGGTTGGATGGTATCACCAGCTCGATGGACATGAATTTGAGCAAGCTCTGGGAGTTGGTGATGGACAGGGAGGCCTGGTGTGCTGCAGTCCATGGGGTCGCAAAGGGTCGGACACGACTGAGCAACTGAACTGAATTGAAGTGTGTTTTGGAGTGGATGCTCCTGTGTTTGTTTTTTTTTCCCCAGACAATGACTGTTTCAGAATATCCACTTTTCATGCTCAGGGAAGTCCACTCTGAGGTTAAAAACAAAGATGTAATAAAATTTCTGAAGTTCTTAAAGTTATGGTGGATTCCGGTTTTCTTCTAGATTTTCAATTTATGAAGCAGTCAGTTCATATCAGGATGTATTTTTTATGCTGTTATAAGGACATGTAATGAAATATTAATTCATGCAATGATACAGATGAAAATCACCAGAGAGCAAGGCCATAACAGGAAGTCAGAGGATAAAGTCTAAAAAGGAGGTTAGAAGGATACATATACTCCAGAGTTCACAGCAGCACTGTTTACAACACTCAGAACATGAAAGCAACGTAAGTGCCCATGGACAGAGGCAGGGATAAAGAAGACAGAGCACATGTATATGATGCAATATTATTCAGCTATAAAAAGAAAAAAAAGAAAGGATGCCATTTGCAGCAACACGGATGGACCTAGAGATTGTCGTAATAAGTGAAGTCAGAGAAAGGTAAGTATCATGTCACTTATATGTGGAATCTAAAAAAATGACACAAATGAGCTTATTTACAAAACAGAAGTAGTCACAGACATACAGAACAAGCTTCCACTTCTTACAAGCAGTTATATATATATATATATATATATATACACACAATTGAATCACTTGGCTCTACACCCGAAACTAACACACTACTGTAAATCAACTATATTCCAATATGAAATGAAAAATTAAATTTAAAAAACCGAGGCTAATACCAAAGGAAATACTCAAAGTGTTGGTAACTGTTGGCTCCTGGAGAAGGGATACCTGTGGAATCTGAGGAGGCAGAGGTGGAACAGAGCATTTTTTTTTTGCTTTGTGACAAACCTTTCTGACACTCTAACAACAACAAAACAAGGGGTATGAATTACCTTAATCGAAAAGTAAAAACTTAGGACTTCCCTGTTGGTCCAGAGGTTGAGACTCTGTGCTTCCAATGCAAGGGGCCCAGGTTTGACCCCTAGCTGGGGAACTAAGATCCCACATGCCACCTGGCCCAGCCAAAAAAAAAGTAAAGACTTAAAAACACAGCGGACGAATGCAGGGCACTCCATCTGTGCCGCATGCCATAGATACCCCAGATGCTGCGTAATATTCATTCTGGCTGGGTGGGAGAGACGCACACTCTCACTAGCGGGAGCTGGGAGGAGAGTTATAGTTTTCCTCTGGAAAAATAGAAATGAGAATCACCCTGGGGCATCTACAGTAGGAATCTTCGAACTACCACCCCTTGTATCCAATCCAGCTTCTGCCTGAATTTGTGGAGTTCTTTTGCTTTGCTACTTTTTTTAAACTTTGTTTTTACTGAGGTATAATTGGCATGGTAACCCACTCCCATATTCTTGCTTGGAGAAGTCCATGGACAGAGAAGCCTGGCAAGCTAAGGTTCATAGGGTAGCAAAGAATCAGACACAAATTGAAGTAACCTAGCACGCATGAATTGACATATTATGTTTCAAATGTGTACAACATAATGATCCCATATCAGAATACACTGCAAAATGGCCACCGAGGTGTCTCATTAATCACTTTGCATAGCTACAATTTTTTTCTTGTGAGGAGGCTTTTTAAGATCAACTTTCTTAGCAGCTTAAAAAAAATATATTTATTTATTTACTGGCTACACTGGGTCTTTCTCCCCATGCATGGGCTTCTCATTGCAGTGGCTTCTCTTGTCATAAAGCACAGGCTCTAGGGCTGGGGCTTCAGCAACTGAGGCCCATGGGCTTAGCTGCCCTGCAGTGTGTGGAATCTTCCTGGACCAGGGATTGAACTCAAGTCCCCTGCATTGCGAATGTGGATTCTTAACCACTAGAAAACCAGGGAAGTCCAAGCGGCTTTCAAGTTTGTAATGGAATGCTATTAACTGAAGTCACCATGCTGTGCATTGCATCCTTACAGATTTTATAACTGGAACTTGGTGCCTTTTGACCACCTCACCCATCTCCCCATCCCCACCTCTGAAAACCAACAATCTGCTCTCTGTACCCATGAGTTCTGTGTTTGTTTGATTCTATATATAAGTGAGATCATACAGTATTTGTCTTCATGTCTGATATTTCAGTAAGCATAATGTCTTTAAGATCCATGGTATATCAGAGTTTACGGTCTTAAAGGAAGAAAAATTACTAACTCTTCATATGGTAAGAATTATATGTGTATTTATCCATAGTAAAATAACAACGAGTCAACGATACAATATAGGTTGAGAAACACTGGGGTTCTTGACATCGAGCGGTCCGAGGAGACAGGAGGTGATAGAGGAAGTCAAACGAATTTAAATACAGGTAACTTAGTTACTACGATAGACGAGTAGAGTAGGAGACGACGGGGAAGAAAACGGAGGTTAGAAATAATCGTAGTCTCAGAAAAGGTTACTCGACCGAGAAGTGTAATACACCCCAAGTATTGGAGCTTCAGTTTCAGCATTAGTCCTTCCAGTGAATATTCAGGGTTGATTTCCTTTAGGATTGAATGGTTTGATCTCCTTGCAGTCCAAGGGACTCTCAAGAGCCTTCTCCAGCACTACAATTCAAAAGCCTCAGTTCTTCAGCACTCAGCCTACTTTATGGTCCAACTCTCACATTCATACATGACTACTGGAAAAACCACTGCTTTGACTATATGGACCTTTGTTGGCAAAGTAATGTCTCTGCTTTTTAATATGCTGGGTCTGTCATAGCTTTCCTTCCAAGGAGCAAGCATCTTTTAATTTTTCAAGGCTGCAGTTACTGACCAGTGATTTTGGAGCCCAAGAAAATAACATCTGTCACTATTTCCACTTTTTCCCCTTCTGTTTGCCGTGAAATGATGAGACTGGATATCATGATCTCAGTTTTTTTTAATGTTGAGTCTCAAGTCAGTTTTTTCACTCTCCTCTTTCATCTTCACCAAGAGGCTCTTGAATTCCTCTTCACTTTTGTCATTAGAGTGATATCATCTGTATATGTGACATTATTTCTCCCAGGAATCTTGATTCTAGCTTAATATCATATGCATACACACACTCCGTATCTTATCCATTCACTTGTCAATGGACGCTTAGGTTGCAGGTCACCTTGGCTATTATAAAATGTGCTGCAGTGGACACAGGAGGACAGATCTCTCTTCAAGATAGTGTTTTCATTTCCTTCAGATATATAACTGAAAGCGGGTTGCTGGGTCACATAGTAGCTCTATTTGTAGCTTTTTTGAGGCGACTTTCATTTTGCCCTTGGCTCTGGAGGAGGGGGAGTCTCCCAGGGTCAGCGGAGTTGGGGTGGACAGATTTTGCCAAATCAGGGCTTTTGTTTCTGCAGCTGCTGCCTCCATGCAATCCTGTTTCCTACTGTCAGACTTTTTCGACTCTGTCCCTCTGCTCAGAGGAGGGGCTCGTCCACCACCCAGAGAGCGTGGTCACTGCTGATGGCCAGGACTGGTGGGGAATGAAACGTCCCCATTGCGAGCTTATCTAGGGCAGGTAAGAGAAAGGTGAGATGAGGTCAACACAGGGATTCTAGGGGGAGACGATGACTGCTCTTGCTATGTGTCAAGCTCATTGGGAAGCAGGGCAGACAAACTGAGCTTGTGAAAGGTTTATTTGGGGAGCCTCAGGGTGGCCCTGGGGAAGGGGAGGAGTCAGAACCCGGTTTCCAAGGCAGAGAGGAGATGCTCTTCCTCCATGGAGGCTTGGTGGCTGGGACTCCTCTCAGTATTGCCCTGAGATGGAGTGACGGGTGGGCGGCTTGATATCCCCACGTGGGTGTGGGTGGCCCTGGGAAGGAAGGGTGACCCTAGATGCGGGGGGCTATTCAGGGGAGGCGGATCCCAAGCCACCAGGAGCGGAGGTCCGCTTCCAGCAGCATTTCCAGAAGCTGTCAGTGTGCCCTTTAATCCTGAATGAGATCTGGGTGGATGTCCGTTGAGATATTTCTGGATGGGCTTTTCCTGAGTGACTTACTTTCTGTGGTGAGACAGTTGTCTGTGCATGTGAGAATATCTGTGAGAAGGTGTGTGAGTGCACATGTGTGAGCACATGTGTATGCAATCCTGCGTCCAATGAGGATGCAGGAGAATGTGAGGTTGTTGTGCATATCCGTGTTGAGCAGGTGTGTATATAATTATATGTATCTGTACAGAAATTTGTGTGCAAATGCATCTGTGACTATAATTGTGTATCTATAAGAGAGTGCATGTGACTTTGAGTGTGTGGATGTATGCAATTGTGGGTCTGTAGGAGGGTGTGTTTGAGGAGGTGAATGGGTATGATTATGGGAGAATGTGTGCATGTGTGTGAGCACAGATGAGTATACATGTGAGTGTGTACATGTGAAGGTGCATGTGTGTGCGTGCATGAAACTCTGTCTGTCCAGTACTAGCGAGGTGGCTGCACAGTCATTAGGAACCCAGGCTCCTTCCCTCTTGTTGCATTGCCTCCTCACTGTTCAGTGAGGCAACAGTGGCGATAGGAAGGCAGTTCCTTCCTATCCAAGGTGATTGCTTCAGATCTCAGCCTCCCACTAGGGAAAGGGGGTCCCAATTTCCTTTCCATTATGGGCATGACTCTACAGTGACCCCTGCATTCCCTGGATCCACATTCCACAGGTCAGGATGTAGCCAGGCGGCCACATGTTGCAACAAGGGGGCCTGGGAGATGGTTTTTGGGTGAGAGGCTGGAAGAAGAGAGTCAGAATGGCTCCTGGTGGACACTGGCTCTCCAGCTTCAGGTGACTCGGTGCTCTGCAGGGTGACACTGACCATTCATGGATGGGAACCACCCAGAAGGCTCCAGAGACAGTAGAACACTCCTGTTCTTGTCTCTTGGCAAAGCACGGTGTTTGGGTGGTTGTTGTTCAGTTGCTCAGTCACGTCCAACTCTTTGTGACCCCAAGGCTCCCCTTGTCAGGCTCCCCCTCACTGTTTCCCCGAGTTTGCTCAAACTCATGTCCATTGAGTCAATGATGCCATCCAAACATCTCATCCTCTGTTGTTCCCTTCTCCTCCTGCCCTCAGTCCCTCCCAGCATCAGGATCTTTTCCAGTGAGTTGGCTGTTCGCATCAGGTGGCCCAAGTACTGCAGCTTCAGGTTTAGCATAAGTCCTTCCAATAAATATTGAGGATTTGGCAATAAGTCTTTACTGACTGAACACGCCTGCTGTGTGCCTGGCCAGGAGCTGTTTTAGGCACTGAGATGCACTGCAAGAGGAGGCGGAAGCAAACGGAGAATGCATGGAGCAGGGCACGTGATAAAAAGCAGTGAGTCAGGCCAACACCTGCCCAGCCTTTAGAACTCAGCTCCAGGGACCTCTGCCGACCTCCCTGCCTAGGCCAGCCCCACTAGCAAACCCTGTCCACCGACATACATTGGGTCTGTGTCTGACTCCAGGTTTCCCATGGTCTCCCTGAACAGACCTCATCTGGTTCTGTACATCTTCACGTCTTCAGCATCTAGCACGATGCCTGACGTAAGCGCTGTGGCTCATATGAATCTCATCAACAAGTTAAGGAGTGCAATGCATGAAGGGATGAATGGGTGGAAAGAGAATGGCTGCCCTCCTCCTCTGGAAGCAGGAGTGGAGGTGGGGTGGCATGGGAAGGCAGGGGCAGCCAGTGATGTCACAAGAGGTGACTGGGAGGAAGGTTCTGGAAGGCTGAATGGGATAGAAGGGCTGTTGGGAAGGGAAACTGCCTGCCTTCCTGCCTCTCATCACCACCACCATCCTGACGGTGACGAGGGCTGGGAAGGGGCAGCCCATGTTCAGGTTTCCAGGAGGAGCAACTTGTTTATCATCTCTGTGGAAGAAGAAAACACCCTGAGTGCCCAGATGACTGCGACCCATGCTTTGCTGTGATGGCCAGAACCATACCTGGTGAAAAGTGGAAGGTGCCAGTGCTGTGGGAGAGGGGGGTGCACCAGGGTCCTCTGGGATTTGCTGCTTGACAGTCACACTTGCTTTCAGTGTATCCATGTGTGTGCGCTCAGTCCCTCAGTCACGTCCTACTCTGAGGCCCCTTGGACTGTAGCACTCCAGGCTCCTCTGCTCAAGCAAGAATACTGGACTGGGGTGCTGTTTCTTATTCCAGGGAACCTTCCTGACCCAGTCCAGTACAACTCCTGAACTTGTATCTCCCACAACTCTTGCATTGGCAGGCAGATTCTTTACCACTAGCACCACTTGAGAAGTCCTCGATAAAGCAGTATGTCAATGTAACATTCAGGCATATTTAGATTCACCTCAAACACACCTTTTGGCCTTGAGCTAGACTCTCAATGTCTTTTTCTACTGCATCTTCTAACTAGTTGCTGCTGGTGTACAAGAATGCTATTGGTTTTTAAATATTGATTTTCTACAATCACCTTAAAGAACAGTTTTTTTTTTTCCTTTTTCTTAGAATAGATGTTTTGGCTGTGCCAAGCAGCATACAGGATCTTAATTCCCCAACCAAGGATTGAACCTGAAACCCCTGCCTTGGAAGTGCAGAGTCTTAATTGCCAAGGAAGTCCCAGATCTGTTTTAATTTCTAATAGCTTTTCAGTTGATTGAACATCTATAGAGGCAGTCAATCACATGCAATGGTGATGTTGCCTGTTTTCAATCTTAATTCCTCTCACTTTATTTTCTTGTCTTACTGCATTGACTAAGGACCTCCATATCAGTGCTGACTAGTAGAAGTGACAGCTGATGTCTTCATCTTCTTTCTGACTTCATGGAAACTCTTCTCATGGTTCTGTTGCCATTGTTAAGTATAACATTCATAGTTCTAGTAGATAGCCTTTATTAAGTTATGTAGACTCTTCCATTTCTTATGGGCTAAGAGATTTTCATTTAAAAAGTG
This sequence comes from Madoqua kirkii, assembly GCA_006408675.1. Lineage (NCBI taxonomy): Eukaryota > Metazoa > Chordata > Mammalia > Artiodactyla > Bovidae > Madoqua > Madoqua kirkii. The sequence goes on from SJYC01019466.1 coordinate 28,784, forward strand.
GATATTTCATCAAATTATATCTTGAGATGATATAGTTTTCACTCTTGTCCCTTAAATTCAATAAAAATTCTTAATTCACTGCTATAATGAGCCCTACATGGCTTTGAAAAATTGTGAAACACATTTTGCATATAAAATATGCACAAAACATTTTAAGTACAGCTTAATAAATAGCAATACACGTCTGTGTACCTACTTCACTTTATGAAATATGTATTACTAGTAACTTAGCAGTCTTCTGTGTCTTACCTGTCTCTCCTGTTCCTCCCTCACCTGAATGAGGTAATGCTTCTGAATTGCCTGTAGAGCTTTTCCTTCTAGTTTTACCAGTTAAACAAGGACTGACTAATGTTGCCTGCTTGTGAACTTTATACAAATAAAATCATACTGTCATCTGCTTCTTTATCAGCATCAAGGCTGGGAGATGCACCCAGGGTTTTGTGTCTGTTTTTTCATCACTGCATAGTATACCATGATGGTTATATCCATTCTGTCGTTGACGAATTTTCAGGCTGTTTCCACTTTGCAGTTCTTGTAAACACAGCCGCTATGATCATTTTTGCCCCTGTCACCCGGGCTAGACATGCAAGAGGTATATATGTGTGTGTGTGAACTCAGTTGCTTCAGTCATGTCTAACTCTTTGTGACCCTGTAAATTGTAGCCCACCAGACTCCTTTGTCTATGGGATTCTCCAGGCAAGAATACTGCAATGGGCTGCCATGCCCTCCTCCAGGGGATCTCCCTTGACTCCTGTGTCTCCTGCATTGCAGGCAGATTCTTGACTCACTAAGCCATCTGGGAAGCCCTTGGGTATATATATATATATATATATATATATATATA
>SJYC01019468.1:0-74105 GCA_006408675.1 Madoqua kirkii
AGATGTAGTTATATATATGTATATATAGTATGTATGTAATTACACTTATGGTACAGATGTAATCATATATGTAATGCAGATATGTGTGTATACATATATTTCTAGTTAATGATTCAAATGCTAAAGGCTGATTCATATCTAATGATTCAACTGTTTCTAAAAGGAATAAAATAATGCCATTTACCACCTATGAATGGCCAGATATATTATCATACTAAGTCAGAAAGAGAATGACAAATACCATAAGATATCACTTATACATGGAATCTCACATAAGACACAAATGAACTTATCTATGAAGCAAACAGACTCACAGACACAGAGAATAAACTTGTGGTTGCCAAGGGGGTGGGGGAGGGATGGACTGGGGGTTTGGGATTAGCAGATGCAAACTGTTATACAGAGGATGGATACAGAGGCCCTACTGTAGAACACAGGGAATGTAGTCACTGTTCCTTGACAAGCCGTAATGGAAAAGAACATATGTGTGCATAATGGAGTCACTTTTGCTGTACAGCATAAATTGTCACAACATTGTAAGTCAACTATACTTCAATAAAATTTTTAAAAAATGATTCAAATGTTGAAGATCACTCGAAGCGTGGGATTCATTCAGTATCAAAAAAAGAGCCCCCTCCTGCCTCCTGAGTATGAAGTGAATATAACATATATGCCACCAACCCTGGTGGTTATTTGCAGTTACCCCTAGGCTGTGGACCATTCACCGAGATGGAGAAGTCCTTATGAGGCTATCGAAACATGGGCCAGGCCACGAGAGCCCCATGACCATCCCTGAGTATTTTCGGGAGTCAGTCAACCGATTTGGGGCTTATCCAGCCCTAGCATCAAAGAAGAATGGAAAGTGGGACGTTCTCAACTACAACCAGTACTACGAGGCTTGCCGGAAGACCGCGAGAGCCATGCTCAAGGTAAGCGCGCTGTCCGCGCACTGCTTTATCATTCATCATGTGTTAAACCATTCCTCCTATGTGTAAATGCATACGGGGCAAAATGCACAAGGCGCCCCAAGAAAGAAGGTTAACCGGTGAACATTTTCTTTCAAATCTTTGTCCCCTCTCTATGGAGTGATCGAGTTGGAGGTATCTGGTTCAAGATCTCTCACGAGATTGTCGTCAAGCTATCAGCCCAGGCTACGTCATTGGAAGGCTTGACTGAGGCAGGAGGGTCCCGTGTGTCTAAGCGTGGCAGGAAGCCTCAGCTGCTTCCTCCACGGAAGGTCCCTGGAGGAGTCAGATCCACAAAGACAGGGACGATAATTGATGGTGGGGGCCAGGGGCTGGGAACCCAGTGTTTCATGGGGATAGAGTTTCAGTTTTGGAAGATGAGAAAGTTCTAGAGATGGATGGCAGGGACGGTTGCATAACAGTGTGAATGTACTTTTTTGGGTCACACTGTGAGGCTTGTGAGATCTTAGTTCCCACCGCAGGGATGAACTTGGGCCTTCAGCACTGAAAGCATGAAGTCCTAACCACTGGACCACTAGGGAATTCCCCTGGATTTGGGTGGTTTTTTTAGGGTAAAGGAGCTTAATACCACTGAGCTGTGCACCTAAAGTTGGTTAGAATGATGAAAATTAGAATAAAAATTAGATAAAAAATAAAAACCCATAAAAATTAGAATAAAAGGGGAGTATTAAGTAGAGCAAGGCAAACCAGCCTCCCAAGAGTCACAAAAAAAATCACACTCTGGATTTCCATCTCAACGTGGGCTTTTTCCCCACGTGACTCCCGGGGGCTCTGGAGTCCGCCTTCTCCCAGTGAGCGGGTCCCACCTGGAAGCAAACCTCGCCTCTGTCTCCGTTCTCTGCTTGTCCGTCTGTTTCTGCCTTCCCAGCTGGGCCTGGAGCCTTTCCACTCAGTTGGCATCCTTGGGTTTAACTCCACCGAGTGGATCCTTGCAGCTCTTGGTGCCATCTTCGCGGGGTAAGATCCTGGGCCCTGGACCCTGTGAATGTCGGGGTGGGGTAGGGGGCTGCTGCTCCGGGGCCCTGCACCCACACAAGGTTTCCATTGAGATATGAGCAGAGAGTCCTAGGCCAGACAGTGAGATAGACACACACACACAGACATACCAGTCATCTGAAATACACCGAAGGACTTGAACAGCTCAGGAATGAAAACACAGAAAGATTTTAAATGAGCAGGAAACTTGAAGGGAAACATCACTAAGGGAAGCAGCCAGTAAGCGCTTGGAAAGCTCCTCGAAGTCATCTGGCAGCAGGGAGAGAAAAGCCCACCACGTAAGGGTTGAAAGCAAAAAGACAAGGTTGTGAGTGAAGGGAACAGGTGGCTGGGGGAGGGGTGGGGGTTCCAAATCCCACCTCCTATTTACTATGGGACCCTGAACAAGCGGCTTCCCTCCCTTGAGCTTCAGTCTTCTCATCTGTGAAATGGGCACTGTGAGGGCTGCACGTCATAGCAGCGTCACAGGAGCTCACACTCCCATCGTCGCTGTCATTCCTATCCTTTTCGTCATCGCCCAGTTGCGGAGGGACGGAGGCTGGTGGCTTCAGACTCAGAACCTGCCGGCAGGCCCTACCCGCAGACCCTTTCCTCCCCTTCCAGGATGTTCTTGACTCAGGTATGTGGGCACACACATGTGTGTTTTCTTTTCCCAGGGGCTTCTGTGTTGGTATTTATGCCACCAACTTCGCTGATGCCTGTGAATATGTCATTACTCATGCCAAAGTGAACATCCTGTGGTGGAAAATAATGCACAGTTGCAGAAAATCCTTTCGGTAACCACTGCCCCCACCCCTGCAACCCCTCGCCCGCTAGCACCCATCACCAAGGAAGAAGGGATGTGTGCAGAGTGGAGGAGTTTACCTTCCAAAGCATATTCTTTTCCTATTTGGCCTCCATTTTTCTTTTAATGTGGACCATTTTTAAAGTCTTTATTGGATTTGTTACAATACTGCTTTTGTTTTATGTTTTGGTTCTTTTTGGCTGAGGGAGGTATGTGGAATCTTAGCTCCCCGACCAGGGGTCAAACCTGCACCCCCTGCATTGGAAGGTGAAGTCTTAAGCCCTGGATCATCAGAGAAGTCCCCTGGGCCTCCGTTTTTTTAAAATGCACTTGTGTGTTATTTCATATACAGTCCACTGTTGATCAGTTTTCTCTTAGAAACGTTATCTTGAGCCTTGCCACGCTTTCAATTTTCATCTCTTAGGATCATCCTCTTTTCTGAAATGCTTTTGTGTTTCTCTTCTGTTTCCTCCCCCAAATCTCACTGCTTCACTGCTTTCTGGTGGATGTCTGGCTCTCCCCTCAGGGCTTGTATGTCTGCTTTGGGTTCTTCCTTTCAAGCTGCGTTAAGCTTGTTACCTCTTACATTTTATATTAGAAGTTTGGGGGGCAATTTTCCTCTGGTTTGCTGTGACTTTAAACAATTTTTCTTTTGGGTTGTGCTGGGTCTCCGTTGCTGCTCGTGGCTTTCTCTAGTCGTGGTGAACGGGGGCTACTCTCTGTTGCAGTGAGAGGGCTTCTCGTTGTGGCGGCTTCTCTTGCTGTGGAGCATGGGCTTTAGGGCACACAGGCTGCAGTAGTTGTGAAGGCTCAGTTGCTCTGCAGCGTGTGGAATCGTCCTCGACCAGGGACTGAACCCATGTCCTCTGCATTGGCAGGCAGACTCTTATCCACTGTATGACCAGGGAAATCCTATCATGACTTTTTGTACTCAGTGAAATCTGACTCCTCTCTTACTCCTTTTTTTTTTTTTTTTGTCCTTGCATTATCTTTGTGTGGATGCTGGAGAAACATTTCCCATGATTTGTGTTTGAATGACTGCAGTTGTGTGAACCAGCTTTTGACAGAAGTATTCTGAAAGGAGGGAAGTCCTTTGGAAGAGTGAACCACCATGGCCAGAGTTATTGCTCAGCCCAAGAGCCACTGTGACTATTTCTTTCTTCCCTTCTTTCCTTCTGTATTTTTTTGGGGGGGCCACACCATGCAGCATGTAGGCTCTTAGTTCCCCAACCAGGGGTCAAACACACGTCCTATGCATTGGAAGTATGGAGTCTTAACCACTGGACCGCCAGGAAAGTCCCCAGACTTCTACTTTCCGAAATTGCCTTCTGAAGCCATGCTTCTTTGGTCCCTGGTACTCAATACATGTCCTGTTGTCCTGTTCATAGCAGAATGCACTGCTTATGCGGTGACTGGTGATGAGTGAGGGTAGGGCCCTTTTCCTCCTTGCTGTGAATACAGGCTTCTGATTTGGGTTTTCCCGCTGTTAGAAAATGCTTCGTGTTCCATCCTTCCCCTGCAGCCACCTTGCAGCTATGACTTCCAGTCCTTGGTCTGGTATCTTCAACTTCACAGGCATAAAGCAGTATCTGAATTATTTCCATCTCCTAGTTTCACTTCCCAGGTAGCTCAGTGATAAAGAATCTGTCTGCCAATGCCCCAAATGCAGGAGACATGAGTTCAATCCCTGGGACGGGAAGATCTCCTGGAGAAGGAAATGGCAACCTACTCCAGGATTCTTGCCTAGAGAATCCCATGGACAGAGGAGCCTGGTGGACTACAGTCCATGGGGTGGGGAAGATTCGGATAAGACTGAGCATGCACACAGACACTGAGTCTTACCAAAGAGGCAGTTTGCAGAAGATTGTTGTCTGTTTGCTCTGAGTGAAAGACTCAGAGCCAGGCTCCTCCCAAACTGCATGTTCAGGTCCACTTGGAAATCTTTCTTTCTCGGTGATATTCGCAGCCTGTAACCCTCCAGGGCTTCCTTCTTCCTTCAGAATAAACCACAGACTCCTCGCCATCCCTTCCCCAGGGCATGGCCTCCTGGCCCTCACGCCCTTTACTGCCTCCTCCCCTGGACTCCTCCCTTCCACCCTCACTTCAGATCATCCTGGACTCTTTACATCCCTCAAACATGCCAGCCACTGCCTGCTGCAGGTTTTTTGGATGTCTGTTCCTTCTCTCTCTGGAAAACTCTAATCCAGATGTGGAAAGCACTGCTGTCATCTTTTCTCTCCAGCCCACGGCAGAGACTTGGCTATAATCAGCATTCTTGACGCTGGAAGTGACATCTGCATTGCATGGGCTAGGAATGTGCCACAGACACAAATGTCCTCCCCTTGCATGAACGACAAGATTCTTGCAGGGGACAAGAATCCCGTGAACCTTACAGTTGTAGGTTTACATAAAGCGTTCTGAACCTGCCCAGGTTCCAGCCACCTTCATGGAGAATTTCTGCGGCCTGATGCCAACTACAAGCTTGGCTGAGTCTTGACTGCGTAGCTCAAGGTGCCAAGAGAGGAGGAGCCAAGAGGGTTGTCCTTTGACTCACCAACTCAGAGGCACAACTCGGTGCAGCAGAACTCAGGAGGCTGTTGCCCTCAGCCCTCTTCAATGGTTGGGGTCTACTGATACCAACCACAAAGAACTTAGCAGTCCTAAGACCAGGGTGCTTAGTATCAGTCAAGGCACAGAGCCAAGTTTCACTGTGTGGGTAGGGAAGGGAAAGAGGTAGGGCTCCCTGTGGGAGAGAGCTTAAGACACGCTCTCCTGGGCCGGATTATCCTGAGGTCCATGCATAAATTTGACTGTGTGAATCACAACAAACTATGGAAAATTCTTAAAGTGATGGGAATACCAGACCACCTTACCTGCCTCCTGAGAAACCTGTATGCAGGTCAAGAAGCAACAGTTAGAACCAGATATGGAACAATGGACTGGTTCAAAATTGGGAAAGGAGTACATCAAGGCTGTATATTATCACCCTGCTTATTTAACTTATATGCCAAGTACATCATGCGAAATGCCAAGCTGGATGAAGCTCAAGCTAGAATCAAGATTGCTGAGGAAAATATCAATAACCTCAGATATGCAGATGGCACCACCCTAATGACAAAATGAATAGGAACTAAAAAGCCTCTTAATAAAAGTGAAAGAGAGTGAAAAACCTGGCTTAAAGCTCAGTGTTCAAAAAACAAAAATCATGACACCCGGTCCCATCATTTCATGGCAAATAGATGTGGAAAGAATGGAAACAGTGACAGACTTTATTTTCTTGGGCTCCAAAATCACTGGGGATGGTGATGGCAGCTATGAAATTAAGATGCTTGCTCCTTGGAAGAAAAGCTATGACAAACCTAGACAGCTTATTAAAAAAGCAGAGACATCACTTTGCTGACAAAGGTCTGTGTAGTCAAAGCTATTGTTTTTCCAGTAGTCATGTATGGATGTGAGAGTTGGACTATAAAGAAGGCTGACGACCAAAGAATTGATGCTTTCAAATTTGTGGTGCCTGAGAAGACTCTTGGGAGTCCCTTGGACCGCAAGGAAATCATACCAGTTAATCCTAAAGGAAATCAACCCTGAATATTCATTGAAAGGACTGATGCTGAGGCTGAAGCTCCTATCCTTTGGCCCCTGATGCAAAGAGCAGACTCACTGGAAAGGCCCTGATGCTGGGAAAGATTGAGGGCAAGAGGAGAAGGGGGCTACAGAGGATGTCCATCAACTCAATGGACATGAGTTTGAACAAATTTAGGGTGATAGTGAAGGACAGGGAAGCCTGGCGAGCTACAGTCCACGAGGTAGCAAAGAGTTCTACACGACTGAGCGACTGAACAACAAATGCATAACTTTCTTTCAGATTCCGAGCAACAAGATGGAGACCCTAAAAGCGATCGTTCAGTACAAGCCACCCGTGGACTACAGCAAATGTGAGAACCTGTACTCTGTAAGTGTCAACAAAGGAGAGTTCCGGGCCTTCAAGGGAAAGAGGGCACTGGCAAAGGAAGTGGGTAGTGAGCAAGGGGGAGGGCAGGGCCATACAAAGGAAATGAGTGAGGACTCAAGGGAACTGGGTCGTGAGCAACAGAAGTGGGTAGTTGTAGTGGCAGTTTAGTTGCTAAGTCATGTCCGACTCCTTGCGACTCTATGGACTGCAGCCTGCCAGGCTCCTCTGTCCATGGGATTTTCCAGGCAAGAACACTGAATGGGTTGCCATTTTCTTCTCCAGGGAATTTTCCCAACCCAGGAATCGAACCTGTGTCTCCTGCATTGCAGGCAGATTCTAACCGACTGAGTTAGGAGGGAAGGCCACAGAAATGGGTGGGGACTCATCCACCAACTCAGTGGTGGGCAAGGGAGAAGGCGAGGCCTCACAAGAGAAGGGGTGAGGCTTTTGAGAGAATTTTTTTGTGCCATGAAGGGTCTGATTTCCCGGAAGGTGTCTGTTCTGGTAATTTATTTATGTGTAACAAATCACCCTCAAAATTGGTGGCATAAGACAGTACCAATCATTTTATTATTAGTTTTTTTTTTTTTTTTTTCCAGAGCATTAGCGTAACTGAGGATTTCCTTGGTGGCACAGTGGTAATGAATCTGCCTGCCAGTGCAGGAAATGTGGGTTTGATCCCTGGGCGGGGAAGATCCCCTAGTGTAGGAAACGGCAACCCACTGCAGTGTTCTTGCCTGGAAAAATCCCATGGACAGAGGATACTGGTGGGCTAAAGTCCACTGAGTCACAGAGTGGGACAGACTGAGGGCATGCATGCCCACACACAGCGTAACTGAAAAAATACTGCAGCACTGAAAATAAGATGTGTTGGAACTCACAACATTAAGTTTAAATATTTAATTTATATTCAAGTCAGAATTTATTATAAATTTACTTTCCTGGCTCTCACAGATGCAAAGTCATCAGTATCTTTATTAAAACCATTAGCCATTTTTAATGTATGAAAATACACATACCAGGGGCACCCATTTCTGCTATGGCTTGGACCAACAGCCCTGTTGGAACCTGCCATTTTTTAACAAATTTTAATGTTTCATCCATCAGAGATGTTTTTTTTTTTGATACTGACTTTTAAAATATTGCATTGAAATATTACTTATCTTGATAACAAGCTTTTTGGGGGGGAAATTCCCTAAAAAATTTGGACTCAAAGAGAAGCCCCTGGTCTGCAGTCTGGCCCTGACTCTGCACATGGGACTCCTCCAGCACCTTCCTTCCTCTTTTTCTGCTTCTGCGATGTCTGCAGGACCTGTGGGCTTGTTTGGTAGCTCAGATCTCCATAGAGAGTGTTTTGTTGTTTGTTTTGTTGTTGTTTTTGCTGTGCTTGGCAGGATGGCGGGGATCTTTGTTCCCTGACCAGGGATGGAACCTGCGCCCCCTGCAGTAGAAGGAAGCTCAGAGTCTTTAACCACTGGACCACCGGGAAAGTCTCCAGAGAGAATGTTTTGAGGAGAGAAATACCCAGGCAGATGCTATCCTGCCTTGAATGACCTATTCTTGGAAGTAGTATGTCGAGGCCAAGCTGCAGACCAGAGTCACCTCTTACTGAGGGAGGGGCAGGGCCCCTGAAGACTGTGTGACATCATACATGTCACATTGTTTTGTTCTTTTTTTTTTGCAAATTCAGTCTGCCTCAGGGCCTTCTAGAGTCAGAAAATGCTTGTGTGCAAGCAACAGAGACCCACTTAAGCCAAAGGAGAGGGTTTGGGTCTTGTTTCTAAGGATACAACAGGTTAACTCACAAAAGTCAGGGCAAGAGGTCTGTGAGGGACCAGCCCAGGCTCCTGTTGTTAATGTTCCTGAGATCAGGCCATCAAACCCATGATCCACATCAGAAGTCCTAACATGTCATGGAATTTATTTGGTTTTTCCTCCACTCAAGTGGGAGGAAAGGTGACAGTGATCCTTTCTGGCTGAAACACTCGCCAGCTCGCGCACCTTTCAGAAAACCTTAGAATATTAAGACCAGGACGATAACTAAGTAAGGCAACTGATCAGATCACAGACCTTTCAGAGGTTAAAAGTGACCATCATGGCAACAAGATCTTAAGTCCGGATAAGTTAAACCCTTTTGTTAGAAAAAGTATTTACAGCAGGGTTTCTCAGCCTCACTGGATATTTTTTTTTGAACTTGCTGTTTTGTATTAGGATATAGCCGATTAATAATATCGTGATAGTTTCAGGTAAACAGTGAAGGGACTCAGCCATACATAAGCATGTATCCATTCTCCTCAAAACTCTCCTCCCATCCAGCTGCCACGTAACACTGAGCAGAGTTCAGAGTGGATAATTCTTCATTGTGGGGGCTGTCCTGTGCATTTATAGGTGTTAAACAGCAACCCTGGCCTCCCTCCACCTACTACATCCTAGTTGAAACAATCACAAATACCCTCAGATACTGCCTAGGTCCTCTGGCCTGGGAGGGGGGGTGGCGGTGATGGGCAAAATTGCCCCTACAGATTAGGTATCTACTTCTCTGCCAGGACGAGTAGAACCTCCTATTTTTAGATTCAGTTTAGGAATACATTCATTAGAACTCAGAGAAAAAGGAAATGCCTGGAAATTAGAAGGTGAAATTTGAGGGCAAGGGGATGACAGAAGATCATTAATTGGGCAGGTGGTGATGCCTGGAGTTGGACTCGGGACCAATTCCAGATTTCCAATAGAGGACAGGATTGGACCAGGTTGGTCCAGTGTCTATGTGATCCCATCATCTGCAGCCGTGGGAGGATGAGGTCCTGCACCTGCCATTAGGGGAGCGTCCTTTTGAGGGGGGCTTGGGGCATTGCTCAGAGAAAGGAGAGGGTCCCTGCAGAGGTCTGTGTGCACTGCTCCTCTCACCATCACTCTCCCCTGTTAGACGTGCTCTGGTGAAAGGTCCTTCCCTGTTGGATGGGGCCAGTGTTGCCCTGTCAGGTTGCAGGCAATGCTGGCCATTTCTGGAGGACATAGAGAGCCCTCTATTTTGCAGACAGGACACTGTCCTCCTCCAGAGCCTCACTAGAGGATCAGAGACAGCATTTTTTCAGTTCTTATGTGAAATTCGGTTCATACAGCCTCACAGTTCCTTGTGAGGCATCAAATTCTAAGGTAATTAAGAGCACAGGCTCTGGACTCTTGGGTTAAAATGCTAGCTCCTCTGTTTTCTTATTGTGTGACCCTGGGCAGGTAACTTACCGCCTCGGAGCCTCAGCTTCTTCATCTGCCAGAGGGAGATGATGTATGTCTTATCACTAAGGATATCTTTGGTTGCAAGTGATAATAGCCTAACCCCAAGTGGCGTAAGCTTCAAACATCATTTGTTGGCTCATGTAACTACAACCCATGCACAGCTGGAATCAGGAGCTCAAATAACATGCCCAAGGCTCCATTTGGTGGCGAAGTGGTAAAGAATATGCCTGCCAATGCAGGAGACATAAAAGACGTGGGTTCAATCCCTGGGTCAGGAAGATCCCCTGGAGAAGGAAATGGCAACCCACTCCAGTATTCACGCCTGGAGAACCCCCATGGACAGAGGAGACTGGTGGGCTATAGTCCATTGGTTACAAAGAGTCCGACACAACCACAACTGAAATGACTTGGCGGGCTCCATTTTGCTCTCCACTAACCTTGCTTCCCTCTAGTCCTTAGACAGTCCAGCAGCTCCTCAGGTTACCTCATATTCAAATGATTCATTCATGGCCGAGCACTTCCAGCCACAGCCCTGATCTTCACTGTGATTGGACCATCTTAGGTCACATGTCCAGAACCAGTCCAATCACTGTGGCCCAGGCAGATGGGCCTTCTAGCTTAAGCCAATCAGGATGGCCTTCAGTTGCATCAATCTGTGACAGAGGAGACTGGTGGGCTATAGTCATTGGTTACAAAGAGTCCGACACAACCACAACTGAAATGACTTGGCGGGCTCCATTTTGCTCTCCACTAACCTTGCTTCCCTCTAGTCCTTAGACAGTCCAGCAGCTCCTCAGGTTACCTCATATTCAAATGATTCATTCATGGCCGAGCACTTCCAGCCACAGCCCTGATCTTCACTGTGATTGGACCATCTTAGGTCACATGTCCAGAACCAGTCCAATCACTGTGGCCCAGGCAGATGGGCCTTCTAGCTTAAGCCAATCAGGATGGCCTTCAGTTGCATCAATCTGGTCACTAAATTTGAGGTGCCAAGTGGAATCTGGAAAGGCAGAGAACAAATGATCCTGAACTCTGCTGTTCTAAGCATTTTACACATAGTGACCCATTTACTGCTTCGAACAACCCAAAGAGTTGGGCCTTGACATCATCCCCATTTTACCTATGAGGAAACAGGCTGAGGTGCTTAAGTAGCCTGCCCAGGAAGTGGAGGAGAAGCAGGTGTCTCAGGGCCTCTGTAGGAAGTACCTTTCCTCCTGCTGGGAATCATCCTTCCAGGGCAGCTGGTGAGGCAAGACCTGACTGGGGAAGGGGAACACCTGGTGTGCCTGGGGTCCCTCACACCCTTGAGCCGCCACCCTCTGCTGGTCTTTTCTTTCCATAGTGGAATGACTTCCTAGAACTTGGCAATAGTATTCCCGATGCCCAACTGGACCAGATCATAAAAAGCCAGAAGGCCAATCAGTGTGCCGTGATCATCTACACTTCTGGGACCACGGGCCAACCCAAGGGGGTGATGCTCAGCCATGACAATGTAAGTGCTGTCTCTGCTGACGGGGTTGGACTCTGCAGCCTCCAGGGTCTCGATGCCCTGGGGCAGAGGCCTTCAGACTGCTTTTGTTCTTAACCCACAGGAACACAGTGGTGTTTAGGAGCACAGTGGCATGGGGGACTTTGACCTGTGGGGCAGAGAGACTTAAGCCAACACTTCCAAGGTCAGGGCAGCATAGTGCAGGGATTGAGATAGGAACTCTGCAGGAGACCTGGCTCTATGATCTTGGGCAACACATCCAAGATCTCTAAGCCTTGGTTTCCTCATCTGTAAAATGGGTGTGATGTAACAGTCCCGGCCTCCTGGGTTGTTTGAGCTCAGAACCATGCTTGATAAAATAAGTATGTGAAAAAGGCAGTGTAAACACTGAGTTTCAGGGGATAAAGCAGGAGCTGATGTTTTAGTTACTTGAGGAAAGCTCTGTGCATGGGGGAAATGCATGCATGTCTGAGTGGAGTCCAAAGCTGATGGTAATTTAGGTCTCTGGTAGGAAAGAATAGGGGAATCCACGTTAAAAGATCCTATTTATATAAAACCCTAGAAAGGGACTTCCCTGGCAGTCCAGTGGTTAAGAGTCATTCAGTACCTGGTCTGGGAAGATACCACGTGCAGAAGGGCAACTAAGCCTGAGTGCAGCAACTACTGAGCCGACATGCTGTGAGCCCACGAGAGAAGCCACTGCAATGAGTCGTCCACACACCACAATGAAGAGTAGTCCCTGCTTGCTGCAATTAGAGAAAGCCCATGTGTAGCACACAGAGCCAGTGCAGCCGTAAATTAATTAAAAAATAAGTTAGAAAGTGAATATAATGACCTAACTGTAATTTAAAACTGTAACTAAATAAAAGATCCTGTTTATATAAAACCCTAGAATCAGAATTCCTAGGAGGTCCAGTGGTTAGGATCCGTGTGCCACTTTCAAGAGCCCAAGTTCAAACTCGGGTCAGGAAAATAAGCCTGTGTGATGAAAACCCTAGAAAATGCAAATTTGTCTATAGGAACCAAAAGCAGATGGTGGCTGCTTGGGATGGCAAAAGGGAGGCATGACAAAGGGCGATGGGAACAGGGAACATGCACCATTTCAATGGTGGGGATGGCTGCACAGCTGCATATATAAGTCACTATGCACCAACTTGTACATGTACCCTGCATGTCAGTTACACCTTGATAAAGCTGTTGTTTTTCCCTAAAGAACAAGAAAGATAGTGATGGTTCTTTCTGTTGCACACCCGTGACATGCCAGGGTCCATCCCGAGAGTTTTACACTTTGTAAATCCTCCCGGTGATTCTATGATTCTATCTGTTCTATCAGGTGGCTACTGTTTCTACAGATGAGAAAACTGAAGCCCAGAGAGGTTAAAATGCTGGGTCCAGGTCACACAGCAAGCAGCATGGCAGAGCCAGGATCTGAACTCGGGCAGGCTGGTGTCACAGTCCACATTTTCACCTACACTGTTGATCTATGTGGTTAAGGTGTAAAGATCCTTATATTATAATATATAATATCCTTATATTATATATATAATTTTATACATAAATATCCTTATTATATATATATATATATATATATATATATATTTGGCTGCACCAGGTCTTAGTTGCAGCATGTCAGATCTTGTTCCCTGACCAGGGATTGAACCTAGGCCCGCTACACTGTGAGCACAGAGTCTTAGCCCCTGGACTAGCAGGGATGTCCCAGTGTTTCTACTTTATAAGAGCTTTTTGCACCAACCCAGCTTAAGAGTTGGCAGTACACACTGGCTTTTGCTCTGGCTGTTCCCTCTGCATGGAATTCTTTTTCCTAGAGGCCAATTTGACTTCCTCTTTCACCTCCTTGGGGTCCCTGCTTAAATGTTACCGCCTCTGAGAAGTCCTCCCTGACTTTTATGTTCAAAACAGCAAATAAAAATAAACCACTCCATCAGTCCCTGATCCTCTCTGGCTACTGTTTTCTGTGCACTGACATATTACATACAGTCATGTGTTTATCGTGAACATCAGCTCCTTGAGGGCAGTGGCAGTCTATTGGGTTCACTGCTGTGTCCCAGTGCTTGGTATATAGGAGGCTTCAATCCATTTTGTGGACAGAAATGAATGAAGAGGGTCTGAGGAAGCCCACCCTGGCCAGCATTCATACTCCAAGTGGCTTCATGTCTGCTGAGATCATCTCCTTGAAAACAGCTGATGAATGCCAAGCTCTTGGAGCAAGTCTGCCTAGATCTTCATCCTGGCTCTCCACTTGCTAGTTGTATGACCTGAGAAAACTCCCTTAACTTCTCTGGGCTTCAGTTTGCCCAGCTGTGAAATGGAGACAAGAACAGTTGATAGCTCTTAGAGTTGCTGTGAAGGTTAAATAACGTCCCATACTGTGTCAGTTAGCTACTGCTGTGTAACAAACCATTCTAGAACTGAACGACTTGAAACACCAACAGTGCATTATTTCTGGGTCTTAGGTTTGGACCAGGGCTCAGCAGTGTCTTTTCTGCCCCCCAGAGTGTCACCTGGGGTCACTCAGCCGGTGCCCAGGCTGGGTTAACAGGTCCAAGAGGGGCTTCACTCACATGTCTCCTGGGGCTTGGGGTTCTCTGTGGCATGGAGGCAGTGAGGCTGTTGAATTTCTCAATGTGGTGCTGGCTCCGAGGGCAAGCACACTGTATGTAAAGGCACAGGCTGACATCTATTACGGCTCAGGGCCAGAAACTCACATGGTGCCCTGCTCTGCAGGTCAAAACCAGCCACTGGACCAGCCCTGTGAGGGGAAGGGAAAACAGACTCTAGCTCTGAATGGAGGGGGTAGCAGAAAATTTGCTGCTGTCTTTAACTTACACATGAGCTCCCCTGGTGGCTCAGACAATAAAGAGTCTGCCTGCAATACAGGAGACCTGGGTTCAGTCCCTGGGTTGGGAGAATCCCCTGGAGAAGGGACTAGCTACCCACTCCAGTATTCTTGCCTGGAGAATTCCATGAACAGAGAAGCCTGGAGGGCTACAAGCCATGGGGTCGCAAAGAGTCAGACATAACTGAGTGGCTAACTCTTCACTTAACCTACACACCAATATAAATGCTCAGAGTGAAACCTGGCACACAGCCTCATCAGTGTCCCTTCCTGTGACTTTTAATGCATTATTGACTGGAGACATTTTAATACATCTTTTGTTGCCCATTATTGACTGGGGATGTATCAGTACATTTTTAGACACTGATACAATTAACATCAAGTGTGAAGTTGTTAGAACTTAAAGTTGATCAAAGTTTCATTGACAACTTATGACAGTTACTATCATTCACGTTTTTCTCTGTTAGATTTTTTGTTCCAACTTTTGTGTATGTGATAAGTGCTAATTTATTACTGTAAAATCTTCAAAGATAACACATGGTGAAATTTTACACAAAGATGAACTTTTCAGGGAATTTTATGGAAATACTTTCTCTGATTGTCTGAGCAACGTACATACAAGTGTCTCAGAAGATGACAGTTCTTCAGAACATAGTTCTGATTCAGACGATATGCATGTAGACCAACAAGAAGACAAAAAACCTTAATGATTGATTCTGATGTGGAAAGTGAAATTCATGATGCTAGAGAGGACTTTACAAGTCTGTCAGGTATAAACTGCTGAATGTAATGACCTGCAAAACAGTGTTAGTGAAATCACAGAATTGATTTTTGGCCAGCCAAAATGAAAACTCCAGCTGCAGGAGTTAGTTTCTGCAAGAATCCCCCAGTCAACAATGAGTTAAAGTCATCATAATTGTCATCATTTTCATAGCAAGAAGTCAAAGGTAGTCCCGGGTCCTCAACATATGTCCACAATTCAAAGTTTCCCCCGTTTTATACAATACTAGGCCATGCTGAGATAAACAGATATAACCCCTCACAGACACCCCACGAGGTTAAGATGTGTCATTAACCCCTTTCACAGATGGGGAAACAGGCTCAGAGAGGGGACTTGGGCAAGGTTAGACTAGAGTGAAGAATGAGCTTGAGCCAGGTTCTGAACCCACGGGTGTTTGAACGACTGTAAATCAGTCTGCACGCACCTAGCCCCTTTTCTCAACAAATGGGTGCTGCACTGCTTGGGCCTCTGGAGTGATAGTGCTTATGGGGGCAGAAGGAAAATCCCTCCACCTGAGACCCAGAGAAAGACAAGCGATGAATTTTGAGGGGTCACCATGGGCCAAGGGTTTTGCATGTTTCCTTGCTCTTAAATGTCCCTTCTCTTCTTTTAAATGT
Source organism: Madoqua kirkii (assembly GCA_006408675.1). NCBI lineage: Eukaryota > Metazoa > Chordata > Mammalia > Artiodactyla > Bovidae > Madoqua > Madoqua kirkii. The sequence continues at coordinate 15,700 of SJYC01019468.1, forward strand.
CCGTTCTCAACAAAAAGTCACTGGGCACCTACTATGTGCTTGGAAAAGGCTTTGGACAGAACAGACCCAATCGTGGCCCCCGGGAAGACAAACAGGGAATGAATAAATAAAACCACTGAGATTGTGGCAAGTAGTACTTAGAGGATTAGACAGATGCTGGAAGCTTTGGTTTGGGGGTGAGACAGCTTCTCTAAGAGGTGACATTTAACTAGCAAGTCAGCATCCAAGGAGTTATTAATAATTGTGGAGACAGTTGAAGGAAGCAGATCCCAGGCAGTGGGAATGGCCAGTGCAAAGGCCTGAGGCAGGACCTCGCCTGGCCTGTTGGAATAACAGGGCAGAGGCTCATGTGACCGGATTAACGACCAGTTTATGACACCAGTAAGAAGTGTAGATTGCTAAATTATAGGTATGTTAAACTTTACATCAAAGTATGCATTGGAGAAAGAAAAACATTCACAGAATTATAAAGCAACTACTCTCCAATAAAAATTTAAAAAATTTTAAGAAAAACATTAATATACTAATTGTTGGGGTGTTTATTCCATGGGATTAAGAGTGGCCTTTTTGTGTTTTGAATAGTGTTGGTTTCTTAATTTTATGTTGGCACAAGGAAATCCTGTGCCCATTTTACAGATGAGCAAATAAAGGTTGCAAGGGATTTTAAGCAAATAGCCCAGGGTCACTCAGCTAGTAAATGGTGGAGTCAGGATTTCTTTTGTGTGTGTGTGGCTGTGTTGGGTCTTAGTCATGGCATGTGGGATCTTTCATTGTGGCAAGCAGGCTCAGCAGTTGTGGTGCATGGGCTTAGCTGCCCTGTGACATGTGGCTCCTAGTTCCCTGACCAGGGATTGAACCTGATCTTCCACATTAGAAAGTGGATACTTAACCACTGGACCACCAGGAAAGTCCCTGGAGTCAAGATGGCTTCTGAGACACAGAGTCCTTCAGATTTTCTGACTTTCCTGGTAGACATCCTGACTCTAGGGTCTCCTTTTGGATCCTGGGGCATCTGGTAATCCCTCAAAGCTGCTCACTGTAGTTCACAGTTCGTTCTAGCCTCAGGCAATTAGTGAACTGTGCCTCTGGTTTCCCATCTCGATGATAGGGGAGAACCACAGTTCTCAACCCCAGTGTTAAGATGAGGACTAAATGACTCGATGTTTGTAAAGAACAGGAGCAGTGCCTAGTGTTTAGTAGGAGGTGCCTTGCACTTGTTAAAGAACTGCATTTAAACAGCCCTCAGGTGAGGAGGAGGAGGAAGTATGTCAGATCTCACTGGATCCTAAGTTTAGCTTGTGTTCTAGATCACGTGGACAGCAGGATCCGTGGCAAGGGAATGCAACTTGGCTTATGCCTCTGAAAAGCAAGAGGTGGTGGTCAGCTACCTTCCTCTCAGCCACATCGCAGCTCAGATGATGGACATCTGGGTGCCCATTAAGGTCGGGGCTTTCATCCACTTTGCTGAACCAGACGCTCTCAAGGTATAAAGGCTGAGGGCAGCCCAGATGGGTGGATGGCTCCATCAGGGCCCAGATCTGGGGGTTTGGGATCAAGGTTAAGGGCAGCTTGGAAGGGTGGATGGCTCCATCAAGGCCCAGATCTGGGCCTTCTCTGGGCCCCAGAGGGGTTCCTTCTCTGTCCTCAGCTAATGCTCCCCTTTAGCAGCATGTGAATTGGTTAACCACCTTATTTTTGTTTTTATCTTTATCCAAGTCATGGTGTCCATGGTTTTTCAGGCTGTATACTGAACTACCTAAGACTAAAATGTGAGTGGTACTAAAGGCAGAATTTGTGTGTGTGTACCGTTTTTTAAATTCAGTATTCCCAGCTCCAAAACCCTCCACAAACCAAACATTTTTGGCAGTAGAATCTGACCTGAACTGATGTGAAGCTATTTGAGTCTTCACGTTTACCCCACTTACTGGGAATATGCATATCTACAGAAATATTAATGGGTTTCTCCAGTGCCTCAGCGGTAAACAATCTGCCTGCAATGCAGGAGGCACAGTACACGGGGCTTTGGTCCTTGGGTTCAGGAAGATCACCTGGAGAAGGAAATGGTAACCCACTCCAGTATTCTTGCCTGGAGAACTCCATGGACAGAGGACCCTGGTGGGCTACAGTCCATGGGGTCACAAAGAGTTGGACACGACTAAGTGACTTACACATACTGTATCTAAAGTCAAAGAGATTTTCTTCTATGTGTTCTTCTGGAGGGCTTTTAGATCTGTTATCAGCTCTTAGTTTTAGGTCTGTGGTCCATTTTGAGATAATTTTTGTGTCTGGCAAGAATGCTCTAAGTTAGCTAAGCTCGCTGCCTGTCTGTTAGTCTTTGGCACTTTTATTGAGTATCAATTGATCATAAATGTAAAGATTCATCTTTAGATTTTCAGTTCTATTTCATTGATCTTTATGTCTATCCTTACACCAAAACCTCCCTGACTTTATTTTTCCAGCTTTTGGTAGTGAGATCACCTTGTTCCTGTTTACCAGGACTCTCCCAGTTTCATAAGTAAAAATTACCCCACATTCCAGTAACACCTCCACTTCTGGACATATCGGGACAGTTGATCACCCTACATTATAGTCAGTTTCAAAATCAAGTAATAGTAAGTCCTCTGATTTTGTTTCTCAGAATTGCTTTGGTTATTCTAGGTCCTCTGCATTTCCATGTAGCTTGTCAGTCGGTATGAAATAGCTTGCCTATTTTTTATAGTGATGACATTGAACCTGTAGATCAATTTGAGGGAGACTCCTTTCATGATACTCCACTTCATGCTTGGGCAATAGTTTCTTTAGCCATTCCCCTTACACTGGCTGCATAGCCTGTTTTCATTTTATTACAAAATGATGCACTAAGAGCATCTCACACGTTTCTCTGTGTATCGGAGTCTTTTGTCCAGCTGAGTTTTATCACCCACAGAAGCGAAGTTGCCTAGCTGTATTTAAAATGTTAACAGCACTGTCACATTGCCTTCCAAAAATATTCTACCAGTCTGTACGCTCCACTATGTCCCCAGGGAGAACGGGTTTAACTGATTGGCCACTGGCTAGTCAACGGGCTGGCTCCTGTGGGTTAGGAGCTCACCTTGGTCCAGAAAGCTAAGAGAAAGTTCTCTGGGCTGCCCTCAGTGGCTAAGGAGAGATGGACACCTGGGGTGCAGGTGTTGCTGACTGAGCTCTGTGTCCAGCAGGGTACCTTGGTCAACACCTTGCAAGAGGTAAAGCCTACTGCCTTCCTGGGGGTACCCCGAATTTGGGAAAAGATGCATGAGAAGATAAAGGAGGCTGTTGGCAAGTCTTCAAGCTTGAGGAAAAAGGTGTTTTTGTGGGCAAGGAATATTGGCTTCAAGGTCAACACGAAAAGGATGCTAGGGTAAGTGGTGGGACCACTGGGGCCAGGCATGGAGGGCAGTGGGTGAGGGGGCTCAGCCTTCTCCAGCTGGGTCCCAGCCACCCCTGTGTGGCTCTGTGGCTACAGAACTTCCTTGGCATCCATGTTCACAGGGAACATGACCCTCCCATGAGCTACCGCATGGCAAAGGCACTTGTGTTCACCAAAATCAAGCATTCCCTTGGCCTGGATCACTGCCGCATTTTTATCAGCGGGGCAGCACCTCTCAACCAGGAGACTTCTGAGTTCTTCTTAAGCCTGGACATACCAATAGGCGAGGTGTACGGTATGAGTGAAAGCTCAGGACCCCACTCCATAGCCAGCCCAGCAAACTACAAGCTTCTAAGGTACTGGTCTCCTGGGGAGACACCTGGTCCTCTGGCAACGCTGGGTCAAAGGGGATGGAGGTGGGAGGATTTCTGGGGTATGATGAATCCTGACTTGGTGTCTCCAGCCTCCAAATCTCCATGACTGTGGGAAGCCCCAATTTGTCTGAGAGCCTGAGGACAAAGAGGGCGGTCTCCCAAACATTCTATGTATGTACCCTCCCTATCTGTCACTTGTGAGCTCTGCCTCCAGATGTCCCACCCCAGGTTGACCTCCTGAGGCCTAGGGACCCTTCATCTCCAAGATGCTTTGTTTCAAACACGTCCTCAGGCCCCTCTGGCTTTCTCTCAAGCTTAGCTCACCTTGGGCTGCAGGATGGAACCCAGTGACACTGATGCAGTAAGAACACCAAAGGCGATTCCACTTGGAGTCTGGGAGCCATGTTCCTTCTCAGGAGATCCTGGTCGTCTTTCCCTGGCTCCCTGGCCCCCACCAACTGCACCTTACTGCAAGTTCGAGTCTCCTCTCGGGTTTGGCCAGGTTGCATTTGGCTTTGAACTTAGTGAAATCGAAGTCTGATCTTCCGAATCTGGCAAAACCATCTCTTGCTTCTTACTGTACTCTGTATATCAGTATCCACCCCTTCCAGCGCATAATTGCACTGGGTCTGTTTTCTGTAACCACAAATGCCCACTTGAGCTTTGTTTTTTCCCCCAAACCAAAGAGGGGGGAACAAACAGGTATACAGGTGTTTTTTCTTTTTATCTTGTGCAGAATTTTTTTTAGCTTTACTTGATGAACACATTAAACTTGTATAGCTTCTGAGTTTTTCCACACTTCTAGGAAAGTTTTTAATTGGGAAGTCATAAGAATCCTCTTTGTATTTTTTTTAAACTTATACTGGAGTATAGTTGCTTCACAAAGTTATTTGCTGCAGTATAGCAAAATGAATCAGTCATCTGTTGTTCAGTCACTGTGTTGGGTCCAAGTCTTTGTGACTCCATGGACTGCGGCACACCAGGCTTCCCTGTCCTTTACCATCTCCCAGAGTTTGCTCAAACTCATATCCATTGAGTCGGTGATACCATCCAATCATCTCATTCTCTGTCGTCCCCTTCCATTCCTGCCCTCAATCTTTCCCAGCATTATAAATGGTAACCCACTCCAGTATTCTTGCCAAGAAAAATCCCTTGGAGAGAAGAGCCTGGCAGGCTACAGTCCATGGGATTGCCAAGAGTTGGACACAGCTTAGCAACTAAAACACCAACATATTTATTAAACATATATATATATATACACATACATATTATATATTTGTTGTTCAGTCAGTCATGTCCAATTCTTTGTGACCCCATGGACTACAACACACCAGGCTTCCCTGTCCTTCACTATCTCCTGGAGTTTGCTCAAACTCATCTCCATTGAGTCAATGATGTCATCCAATCGTCTCATCCTCTGTCACCCCCTTCTCCTCCTGCCCTCAATCTTTCCCAGCATTAGGATCTTTTATAATAAGTCAGCTCTTCACATCAGGTGGTCAAGGTATTTGAGCTTCAGCACCAATCCTTCAAATGAACACTGATAGTTGATTTCCTTTAGGACTGACTGATTTGATCTCCTTGATGCCCAAGGGACACTCAAGAGTCTTTCTCCACCACCACAGTTCAAAAGCATCAGTTCTTCAGCACTCAGCCTTCTTTATGGTCCAACTCTCACATCCATACGTGACTCTTAGAAAAATTATAGAGTCACTTTGCTATACAGCAGAAATTAAACAACACTGTAAATCAACTATACTTCAGGTTTTTTTTTTTTAAGTAATGTTCAACTACCGTCAAATCCAATTCTTCCCTTCCCAAATATTTGTCATCTTTTCCAAATGTCCATATTTAGATATGTTTCCTTATTTTTATCCTCTTCCATGAAGCTTTTCCAGACTATTCTGGACCATGGTGACCTTTTCCTTCTTGCAGTTTCCACAATCTTTATAGTCTGTATCAGGTGTTTAGTATTGTCATTTGTTAGTAGTTTCATGTGTATTGGTCCCCTTTTCTCTACACAGCAAGCCACTTTTGAAGCTTTTCCAGACTATTCTGGACCATGGTGACCTTTTCCTTCTTGCAGTTTCCACAATCTTTATAGTCTGTATCAGGTGTTTAGTATTGTCATTTGTTAGTAGTTTCATGTGTATTGGTCCCCTTTTCTCTACACAGCAAGCCACTTGAAAGTAGGAATCTTGTCTCACACCTGTTTTCCTCCCTATGCAGTGAATGTGCTAAGTCACTTTAGTCATGTCTATTTGTGACCCACTTTAAGCTCAATTTTCTCTCCCTGTCATCCTGTGTGCCTGTTGCTCACTTATTTACACATTGAGCAACTATTTCTTAGAAATTTACTCTGTATCAAAGCAAGATTTTAGAAGCTGGAAATACAGTGGAAAATTCAGTAATGGCTTCATCCCTAATGAATTTATATTCCATGTGATAAGGCATGATCAAACAGGTAATTTTTTTTTTAAACCATGAATAAATAAAGCTAAAGGAACATATATCTAGCAGAACAAAGCAGGTTTCCCTGAGGAACTAATAATTAAAAAACAATCCAAAGGAGTAAAAATAAGAGATATTCTACTTTAGGGAAAAGATACAGCACAAGTGAGCTCACAAAGATAAGCAAGATTTGAGGAAAAAGGATTTCCTTATGGCCCAGCAGGGAGCAGGAGGAGGGGGTAGGAGCCAGCTGTGAACTCCTTATCAGCCACAGTTAGGAGTTTGGCAGATATCCTAATGACAAGGGGAAATTTTTGTAGACTTTCAAGTAAAAGAAAGACATTGTCACTTTTATGTTTTGGAAAAACACTGAGGCTTCTTTTGGAAAATAGATAGGAAGGACAAGATAGGAGCCAAAGAAACCCTGTTAGAAAGTCAATGCTGTGTTCTGGGAAAGAAGGTGATAGAGGCTGTAAGAATAAAAAGAAGTAGATGAGGGGCTTGCCTGGCAGTCCAGTATTTAGAGCTCTGCCTTTCCAGTGCAAGGGGTTGCAACTTCAATCCCTGGTCAGGGAACTAAGATCCCACGTGCCTTGTGGTATAGCAAAAAAATATAATAAATAAAACAGGCAAGCAACAAAGATTTGCTGTATAGCACAGGGAACTATTTTTGTTTAAAAGAAAGAAAAAGTAGATGGATTTTTAAAGTATTTTGAAAGTAAATCAAGTAGAACTCGATGATTAAGTATCTGTGGAGCTGATCTCATGTTTCTAATTTGGATAACTGGGTAAATTTTATTACTGTTTACTATCGAGAGAACACACTGTTTAGGAGGCAGATAGAAAAGAAGAGGAATTCAATTTTTGACACGATAGTCTGAGGACAAAATAGATATCCAGAGAGAGATGTTGAAGAGACGTATATAGGTCTGGAGGTCAGAAGAGGCATTGCAACTTTAGATGAAGATTAGGAGGTCTTGGGCCAATAGGGGGCAATTGGTGAGCTCCCCCATAGGAAACTGTAAACTGAGAAGATTCAGGCATGGAGAACCCCATGGAACACCAGCATTTAATGGTCCTGGGACAGAGCAAGGAGAAGGTGGAAACCAAGGCTGTGTGAAGGAAACAGAGAACGGATGGAGGTGGAGACAGAGGGCAAGTGGGGGGCCTACTCCTGCATTTAGAGAGCCATTGAGCACAGAGAGAGAAAGATGTTGAAGACACAGAAAACTGGGTGGATTGCTTATGTACTGAGGCACCAAAAAGGATGGAGCCCAAAGCACAAAATAGAAGGGTTGCTATGGTAAAGAAAATAGGTGTGTCTTTCTTTCCAATAGAAGTGAATGAGGAAATGGTAGATATGATCAAATGCCAATCTACAGATTATAAAATTTCTTTTTATGGCCTTAAAGAATGAGGGGAGTTTGCATGGTTGAACATCCATGGAAATTTGAATTTCAGATAAGCAAGTAGTTTTTCACTGGGGCACACTCATAACGTAAAAAGTATTTGTTGTTTATCTGAAATTCAAATTTCCCTAGGCATGCTGATATCTTTTTTTCTAAGTCCAGCAGTGCTAAGAACAGCAAGAGAGAAAAAGCACACTGAAAGCACTGCTGGGACTAATAGCTAAGCTCATGGGACTGCAGCTGCAGGAAGTGCAGTTTCCCTCTGCAGCTCATGGTTTGAATGCAGATGCCAGGGAAGCAGGCGATTGGACACAGACCTACAGGAGTGACATCATGGAACAGCCAGGTTCCACACTCAGCACAGCTTCACAGACTTATGCATATGTGTCCCCAGAAAAGGTTGAAACTTTAAAACTAAGACAAATATGCTTTACAACTAAGATGTTTAAAGCAAAGTAACATTCCACTGAGCAGTTTTTCTCTCAATATCTATTTGTTTCTCATGATGTACTCTGCATATAAGTTAAATAAGCAGGGTGACAGTATACAGCCTTAACATACTCCTTTTCCTATTTGGAACCGGTCTGTTGTTCCATGTCCAGTTCTAACTGTTGCTTCCTGACCTGCATACAGGTTTCTCAAGGGGCAAGTCAGGTGGTCTGGTATTCCCATCTCTTTCCGAATTTTCCACAGTTTATTGTGATCCACATAGTCCAAGGCTTTGGCATAGTCAATAAAGCAGAAATAGATGTTTTTCTGGAACTCTCTTGCTTTTTCCATGATCCAGTGGATGTTGGCAATTCGATATCTGGTCCCTCTGCCTTTTCTAAAATGAGCCTGAACATCTGAAGTTCATGGTTCACGTATTGCTGAAGGCTAGCTTAGAGAATTTTGAGCATTACTTTACTATCGTGTGAGATGAGTGCAATCGTGCAGTAATTTGAGCATTCTTTGGCATTGCCTTTCTTTGGGATTGGAATGAAAACTGATCTTTTCCAGTCCTGTGGCCACTGCTGAGTTTTCCAAATTTGCTGACATATGGAGTGCAGCAATTTCACAGCATCATCTTTTAGGATTTGAAAGAGCTCAACTGGAATTCCATCACTTCCACTGTATAATCATAAAAGACTTAATTCAGGTCAAAGCTGAATGGTCTAATGGTTTTCCACAACTTTCTTCAATTGAAGTCTGAATTTGGCAATAAGTTCATGATCTGAGCCACAGTCAGCTCCTGGTCTTGTTTTTGCTGACTGTATAGAGCTTCTCCAAAGAAGAATGGCTGCAAAGAATATAATCAGTCTAATTTCGATGTTGACCATCTGGTGATGTCCATGTGTAGAGTCTTCTCTTGTGTTGTTGGAAGAGGGTGCTTGCTATGACCAGTGCATTCTCTTGGCAAAACTCTATTAGCCATTGCCCTGCTTCATTCTGTACTCCAAGGCCTAATTTGCCTGTTACTCTAGATGTTTCTTGACTTCCTACTTTTCATTCCAGTCCCCTATACTGAAAAGGACATGTTTTGGGGGTGTTAGTTCTAAAAGGTCTTGTAGGTCTTCATAGAACCATTTAACTTTAGCTTCTTCAGCCTTACTGGTCGGGGCATAGCCTTGGATTACAGTGATATTGAATGGTTTGCCTTGGAAATCAACAGAGATCATTCTTTTTTGAGACTGCATCTAAGTACTGCATTTAGGACTCTTTTGTTGACTATGATGGCTACTCCACTTCTTCTATGGGATTCCTGCCCACAGTAGTAGATATAATGGTCATCTGAGATAAATTCACCCATTCTAGTACATCTCAGTTCGCTGATTCCTAGAATGTCAACATTCATATGGGAAAACCATAGCTTTGACTATATGAACCTTTGTTGGCAGAATGATGTCTCTGCTCTTTAATGTGATGTCTAGGTTTGTCATAGCTTCCTCCCAAGAATCAAGCATCTTTTAATTTCATGGTTGCAGTGATTCTGGAGCCCAAGAACATAAAATCTGTCACTGTTTCCCCTTACACTTTTTCCCCTTCTATTTGCCATGAAGTGATGGGACCAGATGTCATGATCTTAGTTTTCTGAATGTTGAGTCTCAGGCCAACATTCACCCTCATCAAGAGGCTCCTTAGTTCCTCTTTACTTTCTGCCATGAGAGTGGTATCATCTGCATATGGGAGGTTGTTGACATTTCTCCTGGCAATCTTGATTCCAGCTTGTGATTCCTCCAGCCTGGCATTTTGCATGATATACTCTGCATGTATGTTAAATAAGCAGAGTAACAATATATACAGCCTTGTCATACTCCTTTCCCTATTTTGAACCAGTCAGTTGTTCAATGTCCTGTTGCTTCTTGACCCACATACAGTTTTCTCAGGGGACAGGTAAGGTGGTCTGGCATTCCCATCTCTTTAACTACGTTCCAGTTTGTTGTGATCCACACATCAAAGGCTGTTGTGTAGTCAATGAAGCAGAAGTAGATATTTTTCTGGCATTCTGTTGCTTTTTCTATGATCCAACAGATGGTGGCAATTTGATCTCTGGTTCTTCTGCCATTTCTAAACCCAGCTTGTACATCTGGAAGTTCTTGATCATATGTGTGTGTGTGTGTATCTGGATTTCCTTCCCATTTAGGTCACCACAGAACACTGAGTAGAGTTCTCTGTGCTCTACAGGAGATTCTCATTAGTTATCTGTCTTACACATTGTAGTGTATACATGTCAACCCCAATCTCCTAATTTATCCCACCCTGTCTTTCCCCAGGTGGGGTCAAAACATTTGTTCTCTGTCTGTTCACCTGTACCCTTTTTCCAGAGTCCACATTTATGCATTCATATACATTTTAAGCATCTCAGGCCTGACTTCTTTTTCTACTTGCTGACTAAGGGAATTTCTACACTTCACCCTAAAACCACCGACCCTTCTAACTGCCAATAGAAGAGATCTCAGCCAGGCAGAAAGAAAATACTTCCTTCTCTGCATCCTAACACCACCCTCCCAAGTGGTATCACTAACGAAAGGAATTTCATGAAAATCCAGATTTCACTAGCGCTCTGTCCTGTGGAAGTAACTATAAAGAGACTTTGGTCATTTAACCTAAAATCAGCTGTCCTGGTCACTACATTCAGGGAAACATTCCTGTTTTCTAGAGAGGGTTTTGTTGCTGGGGTTGGTTGTTTTTCTTCTCTTTTTTTTGCCACTCCATGTGACTTGTGGGATCTTAGTTCCCCAATCAGGGATGGAACCCAGACCCTCAGCAGGGAAAACATGGAGTCCCAACCACTTGGCCACTGGAGAATCCCATTGTTTTTAAGCTGGGAGGTCTTTCTGCCATGTACGTGGAGATAAAACTGACCTACAACTCCACTGGGCTTCCCAGTTCACCAGTGAAAGTGTCACTCAGTTGTGTCTGACTCTTTGTGACCCCATGGACTATAGCCCATCAGGCTCCTCTGTCCATGGGATTTCCCAGGCAGAAATACTGGAGTGGGTTGCCATTTCCTTCTCCAGGGATCTTCCTGACCCAGGGATCAAACTTGCTGTCTTCAGCATTGCAGGCAGATTCTTTACCACTGAGCCACCAGGGAAGCCCAGTTTACCAGGTTTTTGGGAATTTGACTCCCTTGGTGGGACCAGCCCTCTCTCCACTCAGCCAACAGTCACAAGCACCTACTGGGTCCTGGGGAGGATGCAGTGGCAGCTCTGGCCCAGGCCAGCTGAGCTGGTGGTCAGGAACCAGGTGACCTCGGCCCCTGCCCCTGAGCCTCAGTCTTCCTCTCTCTTGTCCCCTGGCAGCTCTGGCAAAGTTGTGACAGGGTGTAAGAACATGCTGTACCAGCCGAGCAAGGATGGTGTGGGGGAAATCTGCCTCTGGGGCCGGCATGTCTTCATGGGTTACCTGGAGCAGGAGGAAGCGACTATGGAGGCCATTGACGAGGAGGGCTGGCTCCACTCTGGGGACCTGGGCCGCATAGACAACCAGGGCTTCCTCTTTATCACCGGCCGCATCAAAGGTACTGGGGCTGGGTTCCCAGGGGCCTCCAGCGAGCAGGCCAGCCTTGAACACTGAAGGCTCTGCCTTTCCACTTTTCATGGGGATGGGTGCTCACATAGATGTACAGGGACACCCCAGCCCAGTGCTATCCCTGTGCCCAGCATCTGGCCCTCAGTAGGATGGAGCCAGAAAAGAAGCCTATCCTGGGCCTCAAACCTCTGTTCCCTCCCCTGTCATTTATAGATGTCATTACAGTAACTACAGAGTCACCATGATTAAATGAAATGATACAGAACAGGGATCAGTCAACTTTTCCCATAAAGTTGGTCACTGTTTTAGTCACTAACTTGCATCTCTTTTGTGACCCCATGGACAGTAGCCTGACAAGCTCCTCTGTCCATGGGGTTCTTTAGGCAAGAATAGTGGAGTGGGTTGCCATTTCCTTCTGAGCCAGGGACAGAACCTATGTCTCCTGTTTCTCCTGCATTGGCAGGAAGATTCCATACACTGAGCCACCAGGGAAGCCCTAAAGATAAATATGGATGGCCCATGGATAAATATTTTGGACTTACAGGATACAGGGTCTCTTGACATAGCTGCTCCACTCGACTTCTGTGGGACAAAAGTAGCCGCAGTTGATGTCTAGACCTGTGGTCGTGGCCATGCACCGATACAAATGTCATAGGATTTTTATGTGTCACAAATATTGCTCTTCTCTGGATTTCCTTCCAACCATTTAAAAATGTAAAAACTTTTTAGCTCGTGGCCTTACAAAAACAGGCAAAAGGAGTATTGTGGAATTCAGCCCACAACCTCTGGTGTAGAGCATTTGGCATGGAGCCTGACATAGGCTGGAACTTTTCAGTAAGAGGGCTATGTTACCATTATTTCTGTGATAAGCAACAGAAAACCATTCTTAAGCAGGCTTGAGTGGAGAAGTAAAGCTGCTGGCTCAAAACTGTAAAGTCCCAAAGTGCATGCTTCGGGCATGGCTGGATCCAGGTCTCTATCCTTCTGTGACCAAGTTCCCCTACACCAGTCTTGTTTATTCATTCATTTATTTATTTGTCTGCATCTGGTCTTAGTTGCAACATGTGGGCTCTTTGTCACGTGGACTCAGTAGTTGTGGCTCAAGGGCTTGGCTGCTGCATGGCATGTGGGGTCTTAAGTCCCTGACCAGGGATTGAACTCACATCCCCTGTATTGAAAGCTAGATTCTTAACCACTGGACCACTAGGGAGCTCCCTGATGCCACTCTTGAGGAGGCTTTCCAACTTGATGACAAGACGGCTGCCAATAGTCTAGGCTCATCGTAACACCCAAAGGTTGAGTGTACTACTCCCAACAGCGTCAGCAAGTTTTATGTCCAATTCTCACTGGATCTTCCTGGGTCAGTATCCCATCTCAGAATGAATCACTGTAGAGGATGGAATACACTGACTGGTCCGATGTGGTCAAAGGCTCACCCCCGCAGCCCACCCCCGCCCCAGACCACACAGAGATGGAGGGTAGTTCTCTAAAGAAACTCAAGGACGGAGGAGTCACAGACGATATCACAGATGTCCATCATGGGCCCAAATGGATCATTCCTAGTGCTACAAGGACCTCAGCGGAGGTGACTGCAAGATCACAGGATGGAATGGAGAGAGTCTGGGTGGGTGGGAAAGGAAGCAGCAAGTGTCCCAGAATGGAGGAACAAGTAAAGACTGTGTCTGGGGCAGGAGGAGGAGCTCCTGAAGGATTTTAGGCAGGGGAAGACAGTAACACAATCCTTTAAGAGCCTGCCAAAACTAGGGAGGTGCCACACACCCCTGGGAGGAGCCTGGACTTGGGGTCTTTGAGAGTTGCCAGACGATGGGAACAGTAGGAGAAACAGAGTGAGGACATGGTCAGAAGCGCTTGATTATTCTCCAGGCAAGGGCATACCAGAGGGCCTGGATCAGGGCACAGGGAACTGAGGAACAGGCCAGGAGTGGACAAGATGCTGTCAAGTGGAATACTCAGGATGTGGATGCTCGATGGGAATCTGAAGAAGATGGGGGAGGAGGGGCAGAGTGACTCTGGATCTGGGGCTTGGAGAAGGACATGGAGAGCATCCTGGTGAAGGGCAGGGGTGCTCCTCTGCTTCTGGGGTTTTTCAGGGGAGTGGTGGTTGCTGCTAACACCTGGGCCCCTCTGATCTGCAATGGCACAGGGCTCCTGGGCTGTCCTGGTTGAACCCACTCCCAGTCATGCCTCATTTCAGAAATCATCATCACAGCCGGTGGCGAGAATGTGGCCCCCCTTCCCATCGAGAACCTGGTTAAGGAGACGATCCCCATCATTAGTAATGCCATGTTGGTGGGCGACAAGGCCAAGTTCCTGAGCATCCTCCTGACGCTGAAGGTAACGTGGGTTTTCCAGCAGGTGGGAAGCCGCATCTTGGTCCTTGGGGCTGGATGCTAGGGGTTGTGACAGGGGTGTCACGGGGGCAGTGTGAGGTCGACAAAATAACCGGAGAGCCACTGGACATGCTGAACTGGGAGGCGATCAAGTTCTGCCAGGAGGTGGGCAGCCAGGCAACCACGGTGTCTGAGATCCTGGACCTGCGAGATCCCATGGTCTACGCGGCCATCCAGAGAGGCATCAATGCTGTCAACCAAAAAGCCATCTCCAACGCACAGAAGATTCAGAAGTGGGTCATCTTGGAGAAGGATTTTTCCATCAGTGGCGGAGAGCTAGGTGAGTGGCCTGGAGAGCTTCGACACTTGGAGGCTGGTCCTCTGATGGTGTCCAGGGCCCTGTGGGTACTGAGGAGACACGTCTTATTCTGGGAGTTAGACGGTCTGTGGGACCAGCTGCCGACCGAGGGGTGGCTACCCGGAGGGAGATGGTGACCACCTTCCCCCAATCCCACCCCCCGCAGTTGCAGACTCGATGTGTCAGGGAGGTGAGAAGACTGGGCAGTGTAGCAGGTATGACAGGGGACTAGATGGGTGATGGGTCAGGGGTGAGACAGCAAGCTGCTTTGGCCAGAAGGATCTGGGAAATCTGCTCTCAAGAAGTGGTCCTTAGGGTAAGACTCAGAGGATGAAAGGGAGCCTTTTGGGCAAACAACTGAAGGGAAATGATATTCCTGGCTGAGGGGGCAGCAGGTACAGTGACCCTCAGGCAGGACGGTGCCTGGAGAGTCGTGGGAACAACTGAGAGGCCTGTGAAGTCAGGGTGGAGAGAGGTCATGTTCAGCTGTAGTAAGCAGTTGAGAGTTTAGTCCCAGAAAGGAAGCTGTGTGTGTGTGAAGCAGCCAGTCTCCTTTGCCATCCCTTAAGATGGCAAAGGCAGTCCCCAGGAAGATGAGGGCATGGCCAGCCACCAGCCCAGCCCCAGCCATGAGATCCTGCTGCCTGGTCACGTCCAGGGTACATGGACTGTTATTTCACTCCCACATCTGAACCACTTTCTGCTTTCTGGGCAGGTCCGACGACAAAGATTAAACGACATTTCATCCTCCAGAAATACAAAAGGCAGATCTATAGCATCTACCAGTGACGACTTAGGTGGAGTGGGTCCTGGCTGCCCTGATGGTGAGACTGGCTTGGCGGGCTAGGCCACAGATGAGTCCAACACAGGTGGTCTTCACACGGGCACACACGCTCAGCTGCCGTGGGCTCTGGACGGTGTCTGCCCTCCACTCACCCTCCACCTGGGTCCCCGTGGGGCACGCCTACTCCTTCCTGCCTGGCTGTCACCTCTGTTAGCTGTTCTTCCTGCCTTTTCCACTTGTCTGGTAGAGGGAGCCAGGCAGTCTTCGCATCCCAAACCAGAGCCCAAATGTGAAATGCCTAAATGTTTCCTGGTGGCTTCTCTGTAGAAGCCCTTTTGTCAGAAACTATTGTGGGGGGCAGGTGGGGGGAGTTCTACTGGCCGGAAACCCAAGGAATGAGGTGTGACGGCCATCCGGCAGTTTGGCATGTGGGATCTTCCGGGACAAGAGGTTCAACCTGTGTCCCTGGCATTGTAAGGTGGACCACCAGGGAAGTGAGGGACAGAGACCTGAGCTTCTCCCACTACCCCCTGCACCCTCCCTTTCCCCAAAGTCTTTCTCACAAGGAGCCTCCACGATGCCAGGAATCACAGGTAGGGTTTTAGAAACCCAGCACAATGCATGGTGTGGGCAGAGAAGTGGACACATCTTCTGCTGTCCCAAGACCTACCTATAATTCTCTCATGGTCAAACCTTTCTGCTCGGATGCCCTGTGCTGGTTTCCCAGGACTGCCACAGAAGATAGTTCTGCAGGTCCAAGGCTTAAACAAGAATCTTTCCTCAGGGTCCTAGATGCTGGAAGTCTCCCCACAGTCAAGGCTGGTTGGCTCAGTTGGTTCCTTCTGAAGCCCCTCTCCTTGGTTTGTGTGTGCGTGCTAAGTCGCTTCAGTGCAGGTCTAGAAATCAGCATACTATTGGAGGGCAGCCTAGACAGGTGAGGTAACTGTGACTCCCAGTGAGGGAAAGGACTCTGACAGCAGTGACTCAAGAAAAACATTTATTATTCTTATGTTTTGACTTGTTCTGTAGAGTCTTTTGGAATTTTTTGTTTTGTTTTGTTTTTTTCCTACCCCTAGCCCATTGCCGATGTTGATTTCATTGGCACTATGAAATCTAATTAAGCTTTTTTTTTTTTTTCAGTCACATTTTTTTATTGTTGTTATAAACCTCTGCCAGTATGCTGGACTTTTGCAGTTCTGTGGAGGTTTTTTATTTTTCTTTTTTTCTTTAATTTTAATTTTTTATTTTAAAAAAACTATTATTATTTATTCCTTTGCTTATCTTTAATATATATAAACCTTTATCTACCTCTATTTAACTCTGCATATCTATTCTTTCTTTCCCTTCCTCTCAACAGATTTGTTAGTTTTATTTTCATTGCTTCATTCTCTGCTTGGCACCTTGCTTTAGTTTTGTTTTCCAGTTTTTGCTTTAGTTAGTTTTGTTCTTAACTGGTAGATATAATTTTTGGTTTGTTTGCTGGGTCAATCTATTGTACTTTATTTTTGTTGCAATGTTTGATTTTGCTAATGGATATATATGTATCTGCATATATTCCACTATTTTAATTATTATTTGCCTGGTTTTATAACTGCCATTTGTCTGGGGTTCATCTTTGGTTTCTCGTTTTTGGGTATTTGTTTTAATCTCACATAATGCCACAATAAACCACTTGTGGAATCTTCATTCCTGACCAGAGATCAAGCTCTGAGCCTTTGGAGTATGAGCAGTGACTCCAAGACCCTAGACTACCAGAGAACTAACCCTAGGGCGTATCAAACAGTGAGAACTTACACAAAGGAAACCACTTGAATACAAGACCTGGCATCACCCAACCACCAGTAGCACCCTGTGCAGGCTGCCTCATCTGAACAGCAAACAAAACAAAAATACTAACCCAATCATCAGCAGTCAGGATTACCACCTTACTCAGCCTTACCCATCAGAGGAAAAACAAACAAACAAACAAAAAAATTCAGCACAAATCTCACCCTATACTAAGCTTACACAAACCACTGGACCACTTGGGAGGGCAGAAACCAAAAGAAAGAGAGAATTTAACCTTGAAGCCTGGGAAAAGAAGACCTCAAATACAGTAAGTTAAAAGAAAAAAAAAGACAAGACAGAGAAATACGACACAAATGAAGGAACAAACTAGAAACACAGACATCCAAATAAATGAAGAGGAAATAGGCAAACTACCTGAAAAAGAATTCAGAATAATGACAGTAAAGATGATCAAAAATCTTGAGAACAGAATGGAGAAAATGCAAGAATCAATTAACAAAGACCTAGAAGAATTAAAGAATAAACATACAGAGACAAACAACACAATTACTGAAATTAAAAATACTCTGGAAGGAACAGCAGAATATCTGAGGCAGAAGAATGAATTGGTGAGGTGGAAGATAAAATGGTGAAAATAGCTTCTGAAGAGCACAATAAAGTAAAAAGAATGAAAATAACTAAGGGTAGTCTCAGAAACCTCTGGAACAGTATCAAACGCAGCAACGATCGAATTATAGGGGTCCCAGAAGAAGAGAAAAAGAAAGGATATGAGAAAATATTTGAAAGGATTATAGTTGAAAATTTCCCCAACGTGGAAAAGGAAATAAAAGCCCAAGAGGCACAAGGAGTCCCATACAGGATAAACCCAAGGAGAACCATGCCAAGACACATACTAATCAAACTAACAAAGACTAAAGAAAGAATATTAAAAGCCACAAGGGAAAAGCAACAAGTAACATACAAGAGAAACCCCATACGCTTAACAGCTGATCTTTCAGCAGAAACTCTGCAGGCCAGAAGGGGATGCTGCTAAGTGCTGCTGCGTCACTTCAGTCATGTCCGACTCTGTGCGACCCTATAGACGGCAGCCCACTAGGCTCCCCCGTCCCTGGGATTCTCCAGGCAAGAACACTGGAGTGGGTTGCCATTTCCTTCTCCAATGCATGAAAGTGAAAAGTGAAAGTGAAGTTGCTCAGTCGTATCCAACTCTTAGCCACCCCATGGACTGCAACCTACCAGGCTTCTCCACCCATAGGATTTTCCAGGCAAGAGTACTGGAGTGGGGTGCCATTGCCTCCTCCACAGAAGAGGATGGATGGCAGGATATATTTAAAGTACTGAAAGGGAAAAGTCTACAACCAAGATTATTGTACCTGGAAAGGATCTCATTCAAAAACTGATAGAGAAATCAAAAGCTTTTCAGACAAGCAAAAGTCAAGAGAATTCAATACCATCAAACCAGTTTTACAACAAATGTTAAAGGGACTTATATAGTCAAGAAATACAAGAGAAGAAAAAAGATCTACAAAATCAACCCCAAACAATTAAGAAAATGGCAATAGGAACATATATATCAATAATTACTTTAAATGTGAGTGGATTAAATGCTCCAACCAAAAGGCACAGACTGGCTGAATGGATCAAAAAACAAGACTCACATATATGCTGTCTACAAGAAACTCACTTCAGACCTGAAGACACATATAGACTGAAAGTGAGAGGATGGAAAAATACACTCCACGCAAATGGGAAGCAAAAGGAAGCTTGAGTAGCAGTCCTCATATCGGACAAAACAGACCTTAAAATAAAGAAGATACAAGGGATAAGGAAGGATACGACATAATGATCAAGGGATCAATCCAACTGGAAGACATAACAATTGTAAATGTCTATGCTCTCAACATAGGAGCACCTCAATACATAAGACAAACACCAACAGGCATAAAAGGAGAAACTGACAGTAACACAATAATAGTAGGAGACTTTAACACCCCACTCACACCAATGGACAGCTCATCAAAACAGAAAATTAGTAAGGAAACACAAGTCTTAAATGATACATTAGAAGAGATGGATCTCATTGATATCTTCAGGAGATGCCATCCAAATACAGAAGAATACACCTTCTTCTCAAGTGCACATGGAACATTCTCCAGGATAGAATGCATCTTGAGTCACAAATCAAACCTCAGTAAACTTAAGAAAATTAAAATCGTATCAAGCATCTTCTCTAACCACAACACTATGAGATTAGATATCAATTACAAGGAAAAAAAAACTGTAAAAAACACAAACACATGGAGATTAAACAATATGTTTCTAAATAACCAACAGGTTACTGAAGAAATAAAACAAATTTCTAGAAACAAAAGACAGTGAAAACATGACAACTCAAAATCTATGGAATGCAGCAAAAGCAGTTCTAAGAGGGAAGTTTATAGCAATACAATCCTACCTCAAGAAACAAGAAAAACATCGAATAGACAACCTAGCTTTACACCTAAAACAACTGGAAAAAGAAGAACAAAAAAAGCCCAAAATTAGAAGGAAAGAAATAATAAAGATCAGAACAGAAACAAACAAAAAAAAAGAGAGAAAGAAACAATAGTAAAGATTAATAAAACTACAAGCTAGTTCTTTGAGAAGATAAACAAAATTGACAAACCTTTAGCCAGACTCATCAAGGAAAAAAGAGAGAAGAATCAAATCAACAAAATTAGAAATGAAAAAGGAGAGGTTACAACAGACAATGCAGAAATACAAAGGATTATAAGAGACTATTATGGAAACAACTATACGGCAATCAAATGGATAACCTGGAAGAACTGGACAGACTCTTATAAAAGTTCAATTTCCAAGACTGACCAGGAAGAAATATAAACTATGAACAACCCAATTACAGCACTGAAATTGAAACTGTGATCAAAAATCTCCCCAAAAACAAAAGCCCATGACCAGATGATTTCATGGCAGCACTGTATCAAACATTTAGAGAAAAGCGAATGTCTATCCTTCTAAAACTTTTTAAATAATTGCAGAGGAAGGAACACTTCCCAACCCATTCTACAAGGCCACCATCACCCTGATACCAAAACCAGACAAAGACAACACACACAAAAAAGAAAATTACAGGCCAGTATCACTGATGAACATAGATACAGAAATCCTCAACAAAATTTTAGCAAACAATTCAGCAACACATCAAAAAGCTCACACACCATGATCAAATTGGGTTTATTCCAGGGATGCAAGGATTCTTCAGTATATGCAAATCAATCAATGTGATACATCATATTAACAAACTGAAAGATAAAAACCACATGATTGTTTCAATAGATGCAGAAAAGCCTTCAACAAAATTCAGCACCCATTTATGATTAAAATTCTTCAAAAACTGGGCACAGAACGAACCTACCTTAACATCGTAAAGGCCATATATAATAAGCCCCCAGCAAAAATTATTGTCAATGGTGAAAAACTAAAAACATTCTCTCTAAGATTAGGAACAAGACAAGCGTGTCCACTTTCACCACTATTATTCAACATAGTTTTGGAAATCCTAGCTACATCAATCAGAGAAGGAAAATAAATAAAAGGAATCCAGATTGGAAAATAAGCAAAGGTCTCACTGTTTGCAGATGAGATGATACTGTACATAGAAAACCCTAAAGATAGTACCAGAAAATTATTAGAGCTAATCAGTGAATTTAGCAAAGTTGCAGGATACAAAGTCAACACACAGAAATCACTTGCATTTCTATATACTAACAGTGAAAAATCAGAAAGAGAAATTAAGGAATCAATCCCATTCACCATTGCAACAAAAAGAATAAAACATCTAGGAATAAACTTACCTAAGGAGACAAAAGAACCCTACAAAGAAAATTATAAGACACTGATGAAAGAAATCAAAGATGACATAAAAAGATGGAGAGATATTCCATGTTCCTGAGTAGGAAGAATCAATATTGTGAAAATGACTATACTACCAAACTCAATCTACAAATTCAGTGTGATCCCTATCAAATTACCAGTGGCATTTTCTACAGAACTAGAACAAAAAATTTCACAATTCATGTGGAAACACAAAAGACCCTGAATAACCAAAGCAGTCTCGAGAAAGAATGGAGCTGGAAGAATCAACCTTCCTGACTTCAGATTATACTGCAAAGCTACAGTCATCAAGACAGTATGGTTCTGGCACAAAAGTAGAAATATAGACCAACGGAACAAGATAGAAAGCCCAGAAATAGACCCATGCCCCCAGTACCTTATTTTTGACAAAGGAGGCAAGAATATAAAATAGAGCAAAGACAGCCTCTTCAATAAATGGTGCTGGGAAAACTAGACAGCTATATACATGTAAAAGAATGAAATTAGAACACTTCCTAACACCATACACAAAGATAAACTCAAAACGGATTAAAGACCTAAATTTAAGACCAGAAACTATAGAACTCTTAGAGGAAAACAAAGGCAGAACACTCGATGACATAAATCAAGGCAAGATACTCTATGACCCACCTCCTAGAGTAATGGAAATAAAAATAAAAGTAACAAGTGAGACCTGATTAAACTTAAAAGCTTTTGCACAGCAAAGGAAACTATAAGCAAGGTGAAAAGACAAACCTCAGAATGGGAGAAAATAACAGCAAATGAAACAATTGACAAAGGATTAATTTCCAAAATATACAAGCAGCTCATGCAACTCAATACCAGAAAAACAAACAACCCAATCAAAAAGTGGGGAAAAGACCTAAACAGACATTTCTCCAAAGAAGATATACAGATGGCTAACAACACATGAAAAGATGCTCAACATCTCTCATTATCAGAGACATGCAAATCAAAACTCAATGAAGTATACCCTCACATTGGTCAGAATGGCCATCATCAAAAAGTCTACAAACAATAAATGCTTGAGAGGGTGTGGAGAAAAGGGAACACTCCTACACTGTTAGTGGGAATGTAAATTGATACAGGCACTATGGAAGACGGTATGGGGATTCCTGAAAAAACTAGGAATAAAACCACCACATGATCCAGCAATCCCACTCCAAGGCATATACCCTAAGGAAACCAAAATTGAAAGACACACTTTCACTGCAGCACTATTTACTGTAAATAGCAGTGCTATTTACAGCACTATTTACAATAGCTAGAACATGGAAGTAACCAAATGACCATGACAGATGAATGGATAAAGAAGACTCCAAGGCATATACCCTAAGGAAACCAAAATTGAAAGACACACTTTCACTGCAGCACTATTTACTGTAAATAGCAGTGCTATTTACAGCACTATTTACAATAGCTAGAACATGGAAGTAACCAAATGACCATGACAGATGAATGGATAAAGAAGCTATAGTACATATACACAATGGAATATTACCCAGCCATAAGAAGGAATGCATTTGAGTTAGTTCTAATGAGGTGGATGAACCTAGAGTCTATTATACAGAGTGAAGTAAGTCAGAAAGAGAAAGATAAATATCATATTTTAACACATATATATGGAATCTAGAAAAATGGTACTGAAGAATTTATTTACAGGGCAGCAATGGAGAAACAGACATAGAGAACAGACTTATGGACTTGGGGAGAGGGAAGGAGAGGGTGAGATGTATGGAGAGAATAAAATGAAAACTTACATTACCATATGTAAAACAGATAGCCAATGGGAATTTGCTGTATGTTTCAAGAAACTCAAACAGGGGCTCTGTATAAACCTAGAGGGGTGGGATGGGGAGGAAGATGGGAGGGAGTTTCAAAAGGAAGGGGATATATATATATACCTATGGCTGATTCATATTGAGGTTTGACAGAAAATAACAAAATTCTGTAAAGCAATTATCCTTCAATTAAAAAATAAATAATTTGTTTAAAAGGTAAATATCAAGGATTAATTTCCACTGGAGAGGAATTCAATTTTTTTCTTAATTTCTAAGTGGATCTGTTTATTCTGGAACAGCTCTGTCTTACAGTCCCTGGGTGGAGGGGTGTCAGGGAATGAACACACATATACCAAGGGTCCCCACGTGAGAACTTCTCTTTCTCCTCTCTCCAGCCAGGGACTTGAGTCTCTTGTGTTATTAAGAAGCCACATTCCCTGGGCGTCAATCTCTTTGTCATCTGCCTGTGGAAGAGGTAAACACTCCTGGGCCAGCCATACCTCTGGAAGCGACAAGGTCAGCATAGACCTTAGAATTCCTACAAGCCTTCGGGGCGTGAGCCTGGGGAAACTGATGAGGGTGGCCCTGAAGAATTGCCTGTTCAGAAGAAAGATCTGACCTGGTAGGTTTCAACTGTTTTTTGTTTTTTTTTTCCCCCTCCCCAGTGGACTGGCAGAGACACCAGAGAAGAAAAGCCCGGTTTGAAGAAGAAACCGGGCCCCCAAACCCACTCATCTTCCTGGAAGCAATTAGAAACCTGTCCGATGAGTTCTGACAATAAAGCTCTCTGGTGCCCCATGTCCTGATTTTTGGCCAGATGTGGACCACTTGTCCTTTGTCACGGAGCTCAGATTCTGGGTTCAGATTCTGACTGGCTGTGTGAGCTCACGTCTGAGTCTTGGGAGAGGGTGAGTGCAGGCTAAGTCGCTTCAGTCGTGTCCGACTCTTTGTAACCCTATAGACTGTAGCCTGCCAGGCTCCTCTGTCCACGGGATTTTTCCAGGCCAGAACACTGGATAATTTCCTCCTCCAGGGGATCTTCCCAACCTAGGGATCAAGCCCGCATCTCCTGCACTGGCAGGCAAGTTCTTTACCGCTGAGCTACTAGGGAAGTCCCAATAACTCTGATTTTTTTATGAATTCCATCTTCTGGGAAAGATGAATCTACTGTCGTCATAAGACGTGAGACAGCATCAGCTTGAAAGAAAAGAGAACCTTCTTCCTCTCTCATCCAATAGTCCATGCATGGACAAACCAAAGCTGATATGGCACACACACAGCATCAGTTCCTGAAAGTGTATCAGTACAGGTAGAGAATGGGGAAGGGACATCTCCCAGCATATAGAGGGACCAACCAAGAGGACAGGAAGAAAGAAACTTTCAGTGTCCCCTTCAGGTCCTAGATACCCAGAGGCACTCCTTTTTTTTTTTTCTGTTTCCTCTTTAAAATACCAAATGATAAATCAATCAGAAATGTATAGACATTTTCCTCACAAAAGAGCATCTGACAGAGATAAGGCTAAAGCCTTCCTCAACAATTTGTACATTTTTCTGCTTTTACTGTGTAAGTATGGTCAATCCTCTTTATTTGCATGTTCCATATTTACAAGTTTGCCTGCTCACTGAGGACTTCCCATGTGGCTCAGACTGTAAAGATAAAAATACGCCTGCAATGCAGGAGACATGGGTTCGATACCTGGGTTGGGAAGATTCCCTGGAAAAGGGAATGGCAACACACTCCAGTATTCTTGCCCAGGAAATCCCATGGACAGAGGAGCCTGGTGGCCTACAGTCCGTAGGGCTGCAGAGTCAGACACGACTGAGCGACTAACCCCCAAAATTAATGTATCTGGCATTTCTGTAGCCATCTCTGGAAATGCGTGGAACAGAGGAAAAGTTTAACAACCCAGCATGCATGTTTGCAGCTTGCTGAAGGTCCAACAAGGTGCCTCCTGGCTTCAGCTGTGAACCTGTGTCTTTTGGGGGTCTATTTAGTACTATGTTTCCTGCATTTTTTTTTGTGGTTTCACTGTTGAAAAGGGCCCCCAAGTGTAGTGCTTATGTGCTGACTAGCGGTCTTGAGTTAGAAAGCTATGAAGAGCCTTATGGAAAAATATACATGTGCAAAATAAGCTCCATTCAAGCACGGCTTACAGTGCCGCTGGCCATGAGCTCAATGCTAGTGAATCATCTGTGTCTATTAAGGTGTTGTCAAACATAAATACATATGATACAAGTATGTTCAGATCAGTGGATAAAAATATTGTGACCAGACGGGTCCAGTGGTTAACAATCCACCTTGCAGTGCAGGGGACATTGGTTTGATCCCTGGTCATGGAACTAAGATCACACAGGCTGCTGAGCAACTAAAAGCCCACATGCCGCAACCACTGAGCCCACACCCACTGAAACCTGCATGCCACAATTAGGGAGGGCATGTGCCACCACCAGAGATCCTTCATGACACAACGAAGATCTTGCACACCAAGACTGAAACCCAATGCAGCTAAATAAACAAACAAATTTTAATTTAACTTTTATTTTTTTAAACAATATTTTTATTTAGCTGCACTGGGTCTTACTTAGTTGAGGCATGTAGGATCTTAGTTCCCCAACCAGGAGCTTGAACCTGGGCCCCCTGCATTTTGACCAAGTCTTCGCCACTGGACCATCAGGGAAGTCCCTGTTTTTTATTAAAAATTGTTGTGACCAGGGAAGGGGGATCAAGACAGTGGGTAGGAGGATGGAGAGCTCACCTTCCCCACAGACACATCAAAAATGCACCTACACATGGGAACAATTCTCACAAGAATCAGACAGGAAGAAGAAAACAGATACCCAGATACAAAAAGCCCAGAGGGTCTCAATGGTTTCACACTGCATGAATTTATTACAAGTTTGTGTACTGTTATGAGCAGTAAAATTTATGGTTTGTAAGTCATAGTTCAAAAAATCGGGTTGGGATGGGGGTTAGGAATCACTAGTGGGGCTGGAAGAGTATGTTCTAAGAACAGCTTCTAGTTTACCAGTCCAGGAGGCTCCGTCACCTCTCCAGGAGTTGATGGTGCTGGTTGTTGTTCAGTCACTAAGTCATATCTGACTCTTTGAGACCCCATGAACTGCAGCACACCAGGCTTCTTTGTCCTTTACTATCTCCTGGAGCTTGCTCAAACTTGTGCCCATTGAATCAGTGATGCCATGCAACCATCTCATCCTCTGTAACCTGCTTCTCCTCCTGCCCTCAATCCTTCCCAGCATGAAGGTCTTTTCCAGTGAGTTGGCTCTTCACATCAGGTAGACAAGGTATTGGAGCTTCAGCTTCAGCATCAGCCCTTCCAATGAATATTCAGGGTTGATCTCCTTTAGGACTGACTGAGCTGACAGTGGAACCACACCATCTCTGCTGTGGACCAGGAAAACTACTACTGCTTAAGAGGCTGCTGGGTCAGGAGACTTCTGGTCCAGGCAAGAAGCTGATGCCCCTGCTGCTGGCCCCAGAAGCACCCAGTTTTTGCTGGGAACATGACATGGGTCATGTCCAAATCAGTCCTGATTAGTGGAACACAAGTTATGTCCCTCCCCACATGAGATTCTGGGGGATACAGTTTTTAGCTTCCTGGCTTCCTCTTGTTGGAATGGGGTTGGGATTCATCATCTTCCAGGCCAGTAGTGGCTGTTCGAGTGGCTTTTCCCATGTAGCGTGAGTCCATTTCTGTGTACCAGTCATTTGTTTTTATGGCTGAGTCATATTCCATCACCGGATGTATCACAAATATCCCTACATGTACCTTCTTTGGACAAATGTCCAAATTCTTTGCCCATTTTTAAACTGTATTCTTTTGTCTTTTTATTGTTGGCTTACAAGAGTTCTTTGTATATTCCGGTCACAAGTCCTTTGTGTTGTTTTCATGATGATATTTTTAAGTTTCGATTTTGGCAAGACAAAGCTTCCTTTGTTATTTTATTCTTGCACTTTACTATCTAGGTAGACCTTTGGTTTTACTTTTGGCGGTGCTGGGTCTTCGGTGCTGCGTGGGCATTTCGCTAGTTGCATGCGTTGGCTTCTCACTGCAGTGGCCTCTCCCACTGCAGAGCAAGGGCCCCGGAGCACACAGACTTCCGTAGTTGCAGCCCCCAGGCTCGGCTCTAGAGAACAGGCTTAATGGTTGTGGCGCACAGGCTCAGCTGCTCCGTGGCACATGGGATCTTCCTGGATCAGGGATCAAACCTGTGTCTCTTGCATCGGCAGGTGGACTCTTCACCACTGAGCCACCAGGGAAGCCCTCTATATAAACTTTTAAAACAACCTAAGTTTTGTAAAAATTTCTGTGGGGATTTTGACTGAAATTGTTTTTATGCTGACTAATCTGCAGAAGAGTTTAACTTTTACAATGTTGATCTAGCCTTCTCATTCATTAATATGATGTCTTTTTCAATTTACTCATATCTTTTCTTGAGAAAACCTTAATAAATTCTGGGGGGCCATGTTCCAAGGCTTGTGGAATCTTAGGTCTCTGACCAGGCACTGAACTTGTGCCCCCTGAAGTGAAAGCACAGAGTCCTAACTATTGGGCCACCAGGGAGTTCCTTAAACCTTAATAATTTTATTGATTAACTACTTCATATAATGCCTGGTCAACTTAATTCTAGTTTATAGCCTGTGTTTCCATTGTGGATGTGGCTTCTCCCTTTCTCTAGATGGCTGATGTTAACATATCAGAAAGCTGGGGGAGATGATCTGTGTTAATATTATATCTAGATACTTCACTGCTAATGTATTCTCAAAACAGTATAGGCCGTTTTTTTTTATGCTGAACATATCTTTGTCAATATTTTTTTTTACTTTCTTTTCAATACTTACCCCTCATCAAAGAAATATAGCTGGCTATACTGTCAAGAAAATATTCAAACTCAGTAAAGAAATATATGTATTTTCTCAACAGTTCTCAGTCTGGCCTCACTGCTCTCTTAGTAATTTTTCTCTGAGAAATGAAAAAGCTACTAAGTTTTAAAAGGCATTTTTAAAACTTATTTTTAAATTTGTGGCAAATGCAAAATATACTATTTTATGTTAATTTATCATTTTAACCATTTAAAAATATAGAGTCCAATGGGGTTAAGTGCACTGAGTTGTATGTGTTGCAAAACTGAAAATCTATACACTTTAAACAACTCCCCACACCCCCTCTCTCCCCTCTCCTGGCAACCACCATTCTACTTCCTGTCTCTATGAAGCCCACTCATTTCAGTACCTAATATGAGTGGAATATTTACCTTTTTGTAATTGGATGATATGGCTGGAGAAGGCAATGGCAACCCACTCCAGTACTCTTGCCTGGAGAATCCCCATGGACGGAGGAGCCTGGTAGGCTGCTGTCCATGGGGTTGCGAAGAGTCAGACATGATTGAGCACCTTCACTTTCACTTTTCACTTTCATGCACTGGAGAAGGAAATGGCAACCCACTCCAGTGTTCTTGGCTGGAGAATTCCAGGGACGGGGGAGCCTGGTAGGCTGCCATCTATGGTGTTACTCAGAGTTGGACATGACTGAAGCAACTTAGCAGCAGCAGCAGCAGCAGCACTGAGCATAAGATCCACAACACTTTCATCTATACTATAGCCCATGTCAGAATTTCTCTCC
This sequence comes from Madoqua kirkii, assembly GCA_006408675.1. Lineage (NCBI taxonomy): Eukaryota > Metazoa > Chordata > Mammalia > Artiodactyla > Bovidae > Madoqua > Madoqua kirkii. The sequence continues at coordinate 43,934 of SJYC01019468.1, forward strand.
TTTTGAAGGCTGCATAACATTCCAATGGGCCACATCTTGTTTTTCCATTCATTTGTCAGAGAGTGGGTCATTTTGGGCTACTGTGAATAATGCTGCTGTGTGTGAATGTGGGTGTGCAAATCTCTCTTCTAGTCCCTGCTTTCAATTCTCTAGGTTCCATACCTAGAAATAAGATTACTGGGTCATATGGTAATTCTATGTTTAATTTTTTGAGGAACTAGAGAGGCTTTTAAATGATTTCTCAGTTCATCAATCTCAACAGCATCCAACAATATTTGACAAGGTAGCTGCACACACACAGGAGACTCCAGGCCATGCCTGGTTGGTAAATGAATTCACGAGCTCCCTGGGCATAGCGACTCCAAGTCCTTGACCTTTTGGGGGCCCTGGGTCCTGCTATTGCTGCCCTGCTTTTTGAAACCTTCTGCCTCCATGGCCCCCATGACATCACACCTTCTGCATCTGCCTCCTCCATCATCTCCCTCCTCCATCTCACTTCTTTTTCAGGTTCCCTTGTGAACGCTTTCTCTGAAAGCCAACCATGAATGCTGAGCTCTGACTCTGGAATCCTTTCCAGCTGTCAGACTTGAACTAAGACCAGGTTTTCCCTGGTCAGCTCCTCCCTGGGATGGGAAGGGGGCTTCCCACGTGGTGCTAGTGAAAAGAACCTGCCTGCCAGTGCAGGAGACATAAAGAGACAGAGGTTCACCCCTGGATCAGAAGATCCCCTGGAGGAGGAGGTAACAACCCACCAAGTATTCTTGCCTGGGAAATCCCATGCAAGAGGAGCCTGGCGGGCTATGATCCATGAGGTCTCAAAGAATGGGACTGAAGTGACTTAGCGGCAGCAGCCTCCCTGGGGACTGTCACCTTGGGAACTATGGGCTGCGGTGCCTTGGGTGGACCTCTGCCCCCTCTGCCTCCCCAGGCACAGGAGGCTGTGCTTCCAGGATGGATGCAGGCTGTGGAATCCACAGTGACATTACAGGAGCTGGCCAGAGGCAGGAATGTTCTGGATATTCATGCTGGAGACTGCTGCTCCCCCGGTGGCTAAAGCAGGAGGCAGGAGGTGGGGAGGTGACCAAAACAGATGAAAAGAAACTAGAAACAACAGTAGGCACTGCCCTCCTGATGACAAAGTAAAAATGCCTGGTGAGTGGAAGGTAGAGATTTCAGCCTCTACCAGGGATCAAATGCTGCATGTGGGTGGGGGATGGGCATAGAAATACCAGAAAACACTAACATGGCTATCAGGACCCCCTGTGATCTGGCCCTTTTGTCTCATTTCCTTCCCCACCACCCACTTCTCCCCCAGTCCCAACAGCCTACATCACATTGCTCTCTTCTCAGATGCTTCTCCCCTTCTCTGCCTGGTCCACTCCTACCCACTGTTCAGAGAGGCCTTTCATGACCACCTTGTTCCTCCCCACTGCTGGTCACTCCCCACCTTCCACTTGGTTGCCACTGTGTCTCTGAGAATATCTGTCTGCCCAGTCCCTGGAGACCACAGGGTGAGAATAGGCTTGTCAAAGTACCCTGGAAGCCATGTCCTTGCCCAAGACAGTTCAATGAAGGAGAGACCTCACCCACCAGAAATGAAAGCCAGAGGTCAGGGGGTCCTTAAGCCCAGACTGTGGTTGGTAGGGCTCCCAGAGAGGCTAGTTTGAGGGTGGTGGGGGTGTCCCTCGGAAATGACCTTCAATCAGTGTTGGGGTCCTTGGGGGTCCAGTCAGAACTTTATTTTGGAGAGGAGTCACTATCCCTCTGTCTGGATGCTGGGCTGGGAGTGTGGGTGTGTGTGTGCAGGGAGGTGGTCACCCACTGTCAGAGGCACCCGGCCCTGGGAGGGAGGGGTCTAGAGGAGGGGCAGTAGGACGGCGTTGCCTATTTGCTGGTGGGTCTGCTCTGCTCTCTCGTCCATCGGCCTGTCCACTGGGCCCTGCATCCTCTCTCCACCAGTGAGCCCTGGACCTTCTCACTCTCTCGCGGCTCTCCCCAAACCCCCATCCTATCCTCCCTCCAGTTTCTCTGCCTGCACTGAGACAGGCTGGGACTTGGGACGCTGCTGCTGTGCCCGCACGTGGACCAACATCTCCTCCAGCGAGAAAACACAAAGAAATTATAAGGGACTAAAAACAGCTGTGTGCATAAGCAACGGGGGCAAATTATGAATAAGACACAAAAAGACAAAAACCCCAGACAGCACCACCCAAGCCGCCTCTCCCACCCAACCCCTGAACCCATCCTGTAGAAGGAAACCTGTTTGGCTCCCCGCTCCCAGAGCGAGCAAAGGTATCTGTCACTTGCTTTCTCTCCCCAGTGAAGCCTTGCCTCAATTTCCCTCTGGCCTCATCAATTCTACTGATTAAGGAGGCCAAGAACCCTGGTTGGCCACACCATCGGTGCCACACCCCGTCTCTGTGCCCGCGTCCCTCTTTCTTGCCTACCTGAGGTCTCCGGCCTGCCCACAGGCTACCGCTACCGGACCACGAAGCAGCATGGCGAGGTGCGCCTGCGGCCCAAGCCCTCCTTAGTCAGAGAGGCGTCCATCACCGAGCACGACATGGTTCTGGGCAAGGCCATCGAGTAGGCCAACTACGTTGGCTCAGCTCCAAGCACTGACCGCCCCCAGCTCACCTACGTCGAGTACTACGAGGAGCGAGGAGCGTGCCGCCGGGCTTTCCGCAGGACCCAGCGTGCCCTGCGCCGCGCTCTCCCTCTCCCGCGCCTGCGCATCACTCCCCTGGGCGCCGCGCCTCCCCTTTGCGCCTGCGTGCCGTTTCTTCCCTCTGGCCGCTTTGGGGGTACTCTCGCTCCGCGTCTCTGGTTGGTTTGTCTGAAGCTGCCCGCGTTCATAGGTTCGAGTTTCAGCTCCCCCCATCACCCAGGGTGTTGTTGCTCAATTTACTTAACCTCACTCATCAACGTGTATACCTTAAATGCGTGCGACTTTTTTGTGTGAAAAAAAGCTACCCAGGTTCCCTGTGCCTCAGTTTCCCCATCTGTAAGACGAGGGATATTGGCATTTTTACATAAATATATAAAGTAAAATATAATGGCACCTAGCACGAAGATTTTCTACAAGGATTTCGCGCATTTACGCGTATCAAATAGCTCCTGGCCCACTAAGCATTGCTTCCACGTTAGATAGGCTCACGGTTGCTGTTACTGTGACTCTTCTCCAGTGAGCCCCATTTCCTTAGCCAGATCATTCTTGACCACCCTCCCCACCCCCGCCACTCCCACATCCTTTTAAAATGTTCTGCTCGGCCCAACCGGCCACCTGCTACCATGGTTGTATCGTTTGTTTAGTTGGTCAATCCTATGAGGGTGAGGGGCTGGACTGCCTTGTTCTAGGAGAGCACTATCTCCTCAGGTATGTGTTGAATGAAAAAGTGCCCAATTTTCAGATTGAGACAGATGGTAAGAGACTTCAAGGGACTTGTCCAGTCAATAAAGTATGCACTGAGTACACAGTGATCCAGAGAAAACTGAAGCATGAAGGGGGTGGACTAGCCAGGGCTGGGGGCTTGGAATCTTAACATGGTGACCAAGGAGATGAGGCAGAAATTTCAGCAGAGATTGAAAAGTGGTCGGGAGGGAGCTGTGTGACTTTCTGGGGGAAGGTGTTGTAGCCAGAGGTTAAGGAGCAGTGCTAAGGTCCTAGGGTAGGAACGTGGCTGGCCAGTTGAAGGAAAAGAGGAGGCCTGTTTGGCTGGAGCAAAATGAGAGGGTGGAGAGAGTGGGAGGTGAGGGCACGAAGCGAGGACGCCATCTTGTGGGCTTGGGATGGGGAGGACCTGGGGCTTTTAGCAGGAGGGAGCCCAGGGGGAGGGCAGGCGACACGGTACCGGATCTGACTCCGGAGTTTACAGGCTCCCTCTGGTGGCTACAGAGAGAACAGTTGGTTAGAGATCTGAAAGATAGCTAGATAATCCTGTAGGTTCCAACCTATGTCATAGGCCGTGCAGAAGCAGAAAACGTGAGAGGCAACATATAAAGACATATGGCTGAGAGTTTTCCGAGACTCCACCAAATGCTACCTAGTATGTTTTTTAAAAAATCAGAATTCAAAACCGAATGTTAATGTGAAACTTCAGAACAAGATAAATATTCAAAAACATAAGCTGATTAGTTTATGTGGGAAAACAAGCATGCAAGGACATTGGAGTGATTTCTTGAATACTGATGGGGAGTAGGGGGAAGGATGTATGGCTTGCCCTACCAGATATTAAAGAAATGACAAAGCATAAGTAACTGAAAGCTCAGTGATGGGACATAAAAAGATGCAGAGAGAGGTCAAGGACTGAGAAATACATGCAGGAATTGAGTAATGTATCAGTGGGCTCTAACTCATGGCAAACTGGAAGGTGAGAAAGGAGGAGGGAGGGAAGAAACCAGGAGAGAACTTAAAAAAAAAAAATCATCCTAGATAAATGTTAACCCAAAAACCATTGAAAGAAAGGAATTCAGCATGGTGGAAATGTCATAAAACCTACAGACAAGCTGGGGAAACATAATACATTCCGAAGCCCCACATTACATATTCCATAAGGAGCTCCTAAAAATACACTTAGACACATAAGCACACAAATACTTGGTAGAAAGTAGGCAGATCCACCACAGAAGCTGGTGAGCACAGATGCTGTCACACACCTGAATGTGTGCAGTTACGTTGTCATGGAAGTAAACGGAGTCTAAATGCCCACCAGCAGGGTGAGTTATGTAAATTATGGTGCCTTTACACGTCATGCTAATTTGGAATGAACTCTACGATAATAGTAAGAGAAAAGGATGCATGTATGGTCCACTGGTACAGTTTTGTCTTATTCATGCACAGATGGCTTTTAAGACCTGTGTAAGAAAGTGTAGAAGGAAAAGAATGAGGATCACTCCTCACTGCACCTGTGTTCCTAAAAACTTTGGACTTGTGCCTGCATCACCAAAATATAAACTTAAAATTGGAAGGATTCCTTAGCGGTCCAATGGTTAACACTCCATGCTTCCAATGTATGGGATGTGGGTTCCATCCCTGGTTGGGGAACTAAGACCCTACAGGCTGTGTGGCTTGGCCAAAAACGGGGAAAAAGATTGGAAAAAAATATTTGAAACAGTTCAAGGCAAAAGCATTTAAAAGGGATGGAGATGTCATATCAATAGAAGAAACAAATCATTAAAATATATGAAACTGTTTCCAACTAAAAGACAAAATCTTAAAGGCACCAGAGATGAGTCACATAATCCTCAAAAGGGCAACAAATGACACCTCAGGGCTGACTTCTCCACAGAAACAATGGAAGCCAAAAGATGACGGTGCAGCAAGCAGGAGGTGGGGACAGACCATACCTGCCAATATAGAATTCTATACCTAATGAAAATATCTTCACAGAATAGAGATACAATGAAATAAAGATACAAAAGCTGAGGGATTCATCACTGCAATAAGTGAAATGCTAGTGATATTTTTTTCAGGCTTAAGGAAGATGATTCTGGATGGAAATTCAGAAAGCACACCCCAGGAGGTGATTATATGGGTAAATACAAAGAAATAACTTACTGTAAGCAATAAAGTTAACACATACCTGACCTTGAGTGTCAGGAATGTGCCTCCTAGCTGCTTGGATGCAGGAAGGTCAACTCTTGCAGAATGTTTCTTCACCAGTTGTGGGAATTCTGACAGCAGTGCCTACCCTAACCAAGTGTTTGTAGAATCTGTGCAACAACTCTCAGCCCAATACCTAGTTTGTAGCAAACCCTACTGTATTTTTATACATAGTCGTCCTTTACTCTGTGTATGTGTGTGTTGGTGGGGGGAGGAGGGAGGCGGGGGCTGGGGGGGGCAGTGTCTGGGAATGGTGGGAACCGTTCTAGACCCTCTTTCACTCTGTGTCCCTAATTCACGAGCTCAGATGAGAAACTGTCCCCAAAAGGCCTGCAGAATCCCTGGTAGGAAAGACAGGGCAGGGAGGCCACAGCCTGGATGCTGAAAATGGAAATTCTGGCTACTGATTAGAAAACAGACAAAATTATCTTGAGTACCCTGGTGTGGCCAGCTGTCTCCCCAAGTGGCTGCCAACTGACAGAAGTGATTTTAATTATCTGCTGTGGGCTGAGTGGCTGGATGGCCAATGCTGACCATTCTGGAATGAATCTTCTGTCCCTCTGGTAGGGAAGATCCCACCCACAGGGTGGACAAGACTGCTTAGATAGAGCATGGGAGAGTTGTCTCCTTGGGATTCACTCAGCTTTGCCACACCAAGTCCAAAGCAAACCCCACCATGGAAAAACTGGCTGACAAGCACCCTGGCACCTCACAAAGGATGTCTTTGCCCACATTTTCTGTCTTGTTTTCATCCATCCATCCATCCATAAACTCACCCATTCCCATGATCTACCCACTCACCAATCCACTCACCCACCCATTCATCCATATTGTGAGGTCAGGCTTGCTTTTCAACCCAAAATTTGCTCCCTGCTTTCAAGGAAAGAACACATCATCAAAATCCAGATGGCAGAGTTCATTCTCTGCCATCTTGCACCTCGCAGGTTTCTGGTAGTGCCATCTGTAGCCACTGGGATGCCAACCTTGCTCACACTCCCTGCACCCACTCCTGGTGCCCACCTAGCTTGGCTCCAACCCCCTCTCCTCTTCCTGGTCGTCCACCTGGAAACACTGAGACGGGGAGAGGAGAAAAGGGGCCCCATGGTACTTTGTGCCTCTACTCACCAACTCCACAACAGAGGGAACCAAGCAGACGCACAAAGCCCTACACGTAACTCTGCTTTCCCATCTGACTTTATTTCACTTTTTTTTTTTTTCTATAAAACTCCTCCATAATTTCACAATTTAACAAAAAGAAAGTTTAAAATCCAGGACAGAAACAATCCTGTGACTTATTACAAACACAATTCTCCTTTATTCCTTTTATCCAGGAGTTGGTCTCAGGTTGATGAGTGTCCTAGTTCCTAGTGAGACACATTCTTTGTAAAAAACAAAACAGAACAAAAAACCCTTGTGGGTAAGAAAGGTATTCGATACCTTTTGCTTTCAGGCGTCGGTTTACATTTTGTTCAGGAGAGAGCAAAACACGGGGATTTGCACTGGGGGCAAGGGGGTTACCACTAAACACGCGGCCATCACAAAGTGCCGGCCCTTCCTATGGAAGTGTTCCCCAGAGCTCTGGTGGGCCCAGCTGCCAGGCAGCTGGGGCTGGGGTGGAGGAGCAGCTGGGAATGCCGTGGCCAGGGCCCTGGCTGCCTGGCACGTCCATCAGGTGGTTGCAGGGCCAGCACTGAGCCCAGAGGAGGTCCAGAGGACAGCGCAGGGGCCTTCTGGCCAGAGGAGGTAACAGAAATGGGTTGGTGCTTCTGAAGGCCCTGGAAATCAGAGGCAGGGCCAGCTTCTGCTGCTGCTGCTAAGGGCAGACCCACGAGCCCAGCCTTCCTCTAGCTGCCTCCGGAGGCTCTGTCTCCGCAGAGCCCGGCTCCTGAGCAGAGAGCTGCCAGAGTCACTGAGTCAGGAGTTCCTCGAGAAGGAAAAAGACTAGCGCCCTTGGACTGAGGCTCCCACCCGTGACCCCAGTGGACTCTGTGCAGAGGGCCCAGCAGCTGCTGCCCTTAGGCCAGTCCCTTCTGGCCAATGTCTTAGTTTCCAGAGGAGAGGTGCCCCACTTCGGAGTACTGGCCTGCCTGGGGAAACGGGAGGCGACACGGAGCCTGCCACACAGGCCTGCCCTTTTCCTGATACCTCGAGGCAGTGGGGCTGGGAGAGATTCAGAGCAGATGGCGAGGAGTCACGGCGTTTTCCTCGGAAAGTTCTTGGGCCTCCCAGGTCCTGGGGTCTCACCAGCAAGGCTGGCTTTTGGGGAAGCCTTGGAGGCAGGGCTCCTGAGGGAGTGTTGGGGGTCTGCCTGACAGACCAAATTGGAGCACTGACAATGCTCAGGGGCCACAGGGAAGGGGGGCTTGGCGTGCCCCAGGTGAGTACTCACAAACTAGGAAGAGAAAGGGCCATCCAACGGTGGTGGGAGAGGAGGTGAGCCCAGCTCTGGTCCAGGCCTCCTCTCCTGGAGCCAGTGGGGGCCAGAGGAGCCTGGAGTCGAGGTCTGGGAGAGCAGAGGCTGCACAAACAGGCCCCCAGGCCCAGGAGTTTCCCCACAAGGACATTTCGGCCAGGGGTGGGGAGGAGGAGCTGGCTTGGCCCTTGGAGAGTTTCAGGCGTGTGAGGCGTTGGGTCTCTGGCCCTGGACTGGGCATGACTCGCAGGGGTGGGAGGGCCTGCTGCCCACCGGGGCCCAGGCATGTGGGGTTGGCTCTGAGTCCTGACGCTCCGCAAAATACTCCACAAACTATCCCGTCTTATTTGGCAAAAGCTCATTTTTTTTTCAAAGTTTGAAGACTCGGTCAACAGAAGGAAGAGGATCCTATGGAAGGAGGAAGAGGACGAGCCCCGGGCCAGGGGCTGCTTCCGGAGATGGCGGCGTGTAGTGTTCACCAGCCGGGGAAGGAGAGGCGATCTCCCTAGCCCTGGAGGCGCCGGCTGGCGCTCCGGCTCAGCCTCCAGCCCGACAACAACACGACCAGTGGAGACATCTTAACCTACAAGTCCCGCCTTACATACCCCCCACCCCCCCCAACGTGCACTGCTGCCACGGAAACACACATCTGGAACCCGCTCTGGTACCTACAGTGCAGACATATATATATAATAGGGAGAGAACTATACAGCACGAGCCCCAGCACAGTGAGAGCTGACACGGAGTCGTGCCAGCTCATGGGAGGATGAGTGGGGCCCATCCAGGTGCAGCGGGGGCCCTCTGAGGTCCTGGAGCACGGCGTGTGTTCTGAACCGTTGGAGAGGCTGGAGGCAGGGCCCCCACTGCTCAGAGGGCCCGGGCAGTGAAGCTGTGCCACACGCCCCACCGTGGAGCCAGGCCCCCAACACAGGGCACGCTACCAGTCCCTTCTGGCCAATGTCTTAGTTTCCAGAGGAGAGGTGCCCCACTTCGGAGTACTGGCCTGCCTGGGGAAACGGGAGGCGACACGGAGCCTGCCACACAGGCCTGCCCTTTTCCTGATACCTCGAGGCAGTGGGGCTGGGAGAGATTCAGAGCAGATGGCGAGGAGTCACGGCGTTTTCCTCGGAAAGTTCTTGGGCCTCCCCAGGTCCTGGGGTCTCACCAGCAAGGCTGGCTTTTGGGGAAGCCTTGGAGGCAGGGCTCCTGAGGGAGTGTTGGGGGTCTGCCTGACAGACCAAATTGGAGCACTGACAATGCTCAGGGGCCACAGGGAAGGGGGGCTTGGCGTGCCCCAGGTGAGTACTCACAAACTAGGAAGAGAAAGGGCCATCCAACGGTGGTGGGAGAGGAGGTGAGCCCAGCTCTGGTCCAGGCCTCCTCTCCTGGAGCCAGTGGGGGCCAGAGGAGCCTGGAGTCGAGGTCTGGGAGAGCAGAGGCTGCACAAACAGGCCCCCAGGCCCAGGAGTTTCCCCACAAGGACATTTCGGCCAGGGGTGGGGAGGAGGAGCTGGCTTGGCCCTTGGAGAGTTTCAGGCGTGTGAGGCGTTGGGTCTCTGGCCCTGGACTGGGCATGACTCGCAGGGGTGGGAGGGCCTGCTGCCCACCGGGGCCCAGGCATGTGGGGTTGGCTCTGAGTCCTGACGCTCCGCAAAATACTCCACAAACTATCCCGTCTTATTTGGCAAAAGCTCATTTTTTTTTCAAAGTTTGAAGACTCGGTCAACAGAAGGAAGAGGATCCTATGGAAGGAGGAAGAGGACGAGCCCCGGGCCAGGGGCTGCTTCCGGAGATGGCGGCGTGTAGTGTTCACCAGCCGGGGAAGGAGAGGCGATCTCCCTAGCCCTGGAGGCGCCGGCTGGCGCTCCGGCTCAGCCTCCAGCCCGACAACAACACGACCAGTGGAGACATCTTAACCTACAAGTCCCGCCTTACATACCCCCCACCCCCCCCAACGTGCACTGCTGCCACGGAAACACACATCTGGAACCCGCTCTGGTACCTACAGTGCAGACATATATATATAATAGGGAGAGAACTATACAGCACGAGCCCCAGCACAGTGAGAGCTGACACGGAGTCGTGCCAGCTCATGGGAGGATGAGTGGGGCCCATCCAGGTGCAGCGGGGGCCCTCTGAGGTCCTGGAGCACGGCGTGTGTTCTGAACCGTTTGGAGAGGCTGGAGGCAGGGCCCCCACTGCTCAGAGGGCCCGGGCAGTGAAGCTGTGCCACACGCCCCACCGTGGAGCCAGGCCCCCAACACAGGGCACGCTTCCTCCCCTTCAGGAGTGAGGCCTGGTGCCGCCTCCAATACAAGCCGCTTTCCCAGGGGGGCCCAGATGACAGCCCTGGGTGTTGGGGAGCAGCAGCGCCAGCCTGGCCCCCCTCTGCCCCAGGGCTCCCAGTGAGGAAAGTGCAGCTGGCCATGTGGGCCAAGGACAGGGCGGTCACTAAGGCAGTGCTGCGGGCGGGTGAGTCGAGAGAAAGGGGAAGGCGGGGCCCAGACGTGGCCTCCCAGGACCCCAGGGATGCGGCCCGGCACCCGGCCCAGGGTCATGTGGCCACAGCCTCCAGGTAGCTCTGCAGCTTGCGCACCGTGGTCTCATCCAGGGAGAAGAGGTCAAAGTCGAAGGTGGTATTGGTGACGTTGAAGTGACCGGTCTCCTCGATCAGGTTCACAATCTGAAAGGAGGGGGCAGGGAGGCTTCATAGGCAGGATGCTGGGCTGGGGTGGCCTCCGCCCCCAACCAGGCCCTCAAAGAAAAGCAGGCGGCTCCTGAGGGCTGCCTAAGGGGGTCCACAGCCCATGGGCCTGCAGGGCATCCCACCCAGGACTCCTCTGAGACCCATGCCTTACCTGCTGCAGCACGTTGCGCTCCCGCAGGGCCATCAGCCGCCGGTGCAGCTCCACCAGCTCATCAGTGTAGGCCTGGGGGCAGAGGGGCACTCAGGGGTGACCTGCCCCTCCAACTCTGAGCCACACCCTGGCAGCTCCAGGCTAGCGCCCTCCATCACGACAGCCTCATCTTGTCGTAACCCCACCCCACCCCGGGTGCTATGTCATAGGTGCCCAATGACCCCAGCCCCACCTGGTTGTAGGGCCCCCACCATCATGGCCCCACCTGGTTGTAGGCCTCCACCGCCCCACCCCCACTTGGTTATAGGCCACCCACCGCCTCAGCCCCACCTTGTCGTAGGTGCCCCTCTTGAGAATCTTCTCTGGCTTGCCGCAGGGCTCTGGGCTCCGGCGGCCTGAGGCCTGTGGGGTGAACCCCAGTCGGTGTGAGTGCCGGCCTGTGCCCCCTTCCCCAGCCCCCACTGGGCCCACCCATTGTCCTTCCTCTGGCCCTGGACTGGCTGTAAGAGCAGCCCATCACACTGGGACCTGAGAGGTGAGCTGACCTTCTACTGTGCCCCCACTCTCAACCTCAGCCTCAGAGACTTGGCAAATGCCAGGCCCAACCCTCAGCTGGCCTCCAGGAGGTTACCTTGCTGTTGGGTGGAGGTGGCTTTTTGGGTGGAGGGGGCTCCCGGCTAGGCAGGCAGGAGTCTCCGCTATTGTCACTCTCGCTGTCACTGAAGCTCAACCTGAATGTGGAAACGACCCCATTAGGCCTCAGCCACCCAGAGCTCCAGGAGGCAGTCTTGCCCAGCAGATCCCCAGTGAAGCTCTGGGACGAACTCAGCCCCTCCCTGGGGCCAGGCCAGCACCCCCTACAGGTCCAGGCCAGCGTTCCCCCTACAGGTCAGCCACTGCCAACTTAACAGTAAAAAAAAAAGTCTCTGAGCTGCCGTCAAAGAGCAAGGAACCCAGGGATCAGCATTTGCCCAGAATTTGCCCTGTGAGGCTCTGAGGTCCCCCTGGGTCTCTGGAGTCCCTGTGTGTCTCTGAGGTCAGAACTCCAAGTGGATGGGCTCCATGCTCACTGCTGTGTGGGTGGAGGAGCCTGCAGGAGAGACATGGCCAGCAGTGGATGGTTCCACCTCAGCCTAACATCCTGGGAGAAAAGGACACAGTGCCCTTTGTGCCCAAGTGGTGACCTCAGGTGCCCATCCCCTCCTGAGGGGCTCCAGTCTGCACCTCCTGGGGGGCACCCCTTCAGGGAGGGAAGGATGTGGCTGCCTGATGCCCCCAGCCAGCCTGCACCTGACAGCCGCTTCTCTCTGCTCACACCACCCTCAGTCTGGACAGAAAGGCCTGGCCCATTACTCCAGCTTTTCCAGAAGTCCCTCCCCTTCAGCGCAGCACAGGGTGCAGACGGAGCCCCTCTCCAGCTCCTCTCCTCCCACTGCCCCTAGGTGGCCACGCACAGCACCCTGGGGCAGAATCCACTGGGTACATGGTCACTCCTGTCTGCCGCCTCTCTCCTGCTGAGCCGGGCTTTGGCATAAAGGCAGGGCCAGAACACTGGCCACAGCCACGACGCTCAGGGGCTCCTGCCTCGTGCACCTCCAGGCCAGGCCTGCCCGTTCCCCTGGCTCTGGTCCTCTGCTCTCCTCACCACCTCCCCGGAGGCAGAGCACCAGGGTGAAGCAGACAGTCCATCTCCTCGTCACCTGAGAGCAACTGCTGGTGAGCGTGCCTAGGGGTGGCCTGACTGCCTTGTCTCTACCAGGCAGTGGCTGGGCACCAGCGTTAGGGTCCATGGGGCCCCTTTCCTGATGGATGCATGCCCCAGGCAGCCCCATCTTGCTTTCCACCTGCACCCCTTCAACCCAGCAGTGAGAGGTCTTCTGACACTTGCTCAGCCCTGGCACTGCCACCTGAGCAGGCACACGTTCACCAGCCCCTGAGCCCCCTACACCCAGTTCCAGCAGGATCCACACTTGGGATCCACACTCAGGATCCACACTTGGAATCTACACTCAAGAGTCACCAGCACCACACAGGCGGGGACCACTGCCACCAGTCCCATCTTGGGTGGGTCCCCATCCCCACTCCCCTGCCCAGCTGAGCACCATCCCCTACCGTCCTGCCCAGTGAGCCCGGGCTCCTGTAGCAGCGACTCCCACAGCCGCAGCCCCCAGGATGGCGGCTCTCATGAGCAACACCAGCACAGAACAAGCACCTGCTGCTCACTGCCCTGCCTGCTGGGTGAGACCCAGCGACCAGCCCACCTTAGTAAGAGCCTCAGGCGCTAGAAGGGTTCGGCGTTACTGGAAGAAAGGGCTGGACCCAGGCTGAGCTGCTGACCCTGAGTCTGTCCAAGGCTGGCACAGACAGCAATCCTTGAGGTGGGCACACTCCCAGGCCCAGGGGTGTCCAGAGGTGGTGTCTTGGCTCACTCCACTTGGGTGGAAGGCCACATGGCCCTTCCCTAGGTTGGCAGGTAGCCACAGCTGCTCCCACCCAGGGTATATTTGGGTCCAAGGACAGTCCTCACTGTGTCCCTGCCCAGTGCCACACACCTGGGGAAGGACCCCTGCCTGGCCCAAGAGCAGAGAAACCAGGCCCTGCTGGCATACACCTGGGCCCAGGTCAGGCTGCTAGGCACCATCTCAGCCCCCTTCTCAGATGATGACGGGACTCCTCCTGGAGTGTCTGTCCCCACCTCCAGTCTGCAACCACCTCTCCAGAATTGGGATGAAGGAGGCCACCAGAGGACCCCAGGCCCCCCTCAACACCCAGGCAGGGCTCCCCAGTGGGCTCTCTCTTCCCCACCCCGGTGCTCCCACGCCCACTCCTCCCCACTGCCGGGCACCTGGAATCCCTCCCTGCGTTCGTCTTGCCGGCAGCTTCCTCGCCTGACGAAGAGTCATCCTCATCAGATTCCTCAGACTGCAGGTCCTCCACCATGGAGCGCAGGGGTCCTGGGGAGAGCCAGAGGGGAAAAGGGAGGAAGAGGGGAAGGAGGGAAGGTGAGAGAAGGGGGTTTGGGGCCCCACCTGTGCCCAAGAGCCCCCTCCACCCCCCAGGCCCACACAGTTTCTTGATGCCAGGACCCCTAGACGCACCCACACAAACCCACCTCGGAGGTTGCTCTGGCCAGGTGGCGACTGCCGCCCATCTCCAAGCACTGCCCCTATGGCCACCTCCTCCTTAAGGGACCCCTGCCTCCCCCTGCCCCGACCTTCCTGGCCTTGCTCACAGGCCTCCGGCCCCTGGCCTGAGACAGGCATGCGGGGCCCCTCCATTGCCAAGGGAAGGACAGTCCCCTCTGCTATAGGCGCTGGGATCAGAGTTCTGCCTGGAGGCAGCAGACTAGCCCTGGCCAAGGAGGGCAAGATGGCCCGAGGTGTGGACCACACAACACCACCCCTGCCCACCCTCCGTGCCCCTACTCAAGCCTGCCCAGACCCCTGGCAGCCCCCTCAAAGGCTCCCAGCCCACCGTCCTCCCCTTTCTCCAGAGACACTCAGTTTCAGTCCCCTGCAGATGGCATCTTGGTTTATATTCCTTGTTACCAAGGCAACAGAGGGACACAAAGCCCTCAATTACCTTGGTCACATGACCCTGCGTGGCAGGTTCCCCTCCTGTCCCCATAGATAAGAACCCTTGGAGAGAGTGTGGGCTTGGAGCACCCCATCCCCCAGCTCCCTCGGGACTGTGTCTTTATGTCAGCCCCTCACCCCAATACGTTCACCTCCCCTAGCACTCCCCCACCCTCAAAAAGGGCTCTAGGCCATGGAAGAAATCCTCAGTGTGATCCACCAGAAGTGCTTCCGGTGTGAGGGTAGGCAGGGGTTGGCTGGGCCACCTCCCCACAAGCACCCCGGAGGCCTGCAGGGACTGGGTTGCCAGGGGGTCCTGGGCTGGAGCCCTTGGCTGGCTGGAGCAGCAGAGGCAAGGACCCTGAATCTGGTAGGATTGGAGAGGAGAAGCCTTGGTAAGGGGAGGGCTCAGGTCAGAGCAGAGCCCTTCACCACAGACCCAAAGCCCAGTTCAAAGCCCTGCTGTGCAGATAGACAAAGCTGAGGGCCCGGGAGAGGGACAGTCGGCGGGCAGGTGACCCAGGCCAGTTTGGGAGGCCCCGTGTGACAAACTGCATCCTAAAAGGAAGCCCTGGGGGCAAGTTGAGCGCAGGCTGGAGCCACCCCACCCGCAGGTTTCTCCAGTTCTGGAGGCAGCTTTCAGACTGGGTGTGCATGAGCAAGCCCCCAGCGAGTCAACAGCTTTGGGAAATTCCTCGTGAACCTCTTGCCTCCATAACAGGTCCAGTGCTCTGCTGGCCCCTGGGGAGGTCAGGAAGCCTGTCACCCCCACTGACTCCTTGCCCAGCACGCACCTTGGCTGTGGTTCTGAGACGGCTCAAAATCCGAATCTGAACTGGAGTCGGAGCTGGAGCTGGAATTGGATGGACTCGACTGGGCGGACTTCACCGCAGGGCAGGGCAGAAAGGAAGACAGAGAGGACAATAGTCAGCTTTCAGACTGAGGAGAAGAGAAGGAATGGATGGCCAAGCCCTTGGGTGGCAGAGACAGCCAGGAAGAATGCCCTGATGTGCACTCAACAGGTCGCCAAGGCGCCAGCACTCTCCAGACGTGGCCTCACCCTACCTCCTCTTCAGCTGCAGGACACAGCTGTCTGTATCAAAACACAGCCAAGGGCCTTTCTTATCTCCCTGAAGGACATTAAGTCTCCAGCCCTTGCCTGGTCCTCCTGCCTGCCTGGGCAGGAGGTCAGGGCCGATGCAGGGGCTGCTCACATGTGGGCCCTACCCACTGGTGGGAGCACAGCTGGAAGGCTTAACAGGAAAAGGGGCTAACTCCTCATCTCACAGCCCTGAAGCTGAGTAGTTACAGAAAGCTGTCTCCTTGCCAACTGAGTGCTCTTGAGGTGACAATGACCCACCATGTAAGTAGTGACATGGTGGACACGGTGAACTCAGGCGGCCCCACTGCACCCAGAGCCAGTCACAGCCTCCCCTCTACTTCCTCCAGCCGGCTACTCAGATTCGGCCACCAGGGGGCAGTAAAAGCCCACATGGGGACTCCAGGCCCTGGAGACCAGGCAGTGAGACATCTGGGGCCACGGCATCTCCCACTCCAGAGGCCTGCGTGGGGAAGGGACCTCTAAGCATGAGCCAGGACAGGGCGGTGTCTGCTCTGGGCCCTCGGGAGAGAGAAACTGACAGGCTATAGGGCAGCAGAATACAAGTTGGGCCTGGGGTGAGGCCAGTCTGGGCTCTGCTGGGCAGAAGGGCAGAGTCCACTGCTCAGAAAGGCCGCCGGCATGGAATGCCCATATGCCATCGGGAGCTGTCTGAGGGAGCTGAGCAGCCTGGCACCTGGGAGGGGCTGGGAGGCAGGCAGAGGCACCAGCAGCGTCTCCTTAATCTTGGCTGAACCCTGGGAGATAAGACCCCCAGAGGGGAGCCCCAGCTCCAGGAAACCAGGAAGGCATAGGTCTCTCCTCTCAGCAGACCCAGAGAAGGAGTCGCTGCCCAGGGACAGACACTTACCGACTTAAGAGTGAAGGGTCCCCTCCCCTAGGGTCTGCCCCACCTAGCTTCCCAGAGCCACTGACAACATCCCCCCCGGGAACCTTCATAATAGCTCCTGGGGACCCTCTCCGGGAAACCAGCCCGGATGGCCAGTGTCTGCTGGGGAAAGGCATCACAGGCCAGCGTGAGCCCTAGCCCCAACCACGGACCTGAAGCCATACAGCCCTCCTGCACACAGACTCCTGAGTTCTTATTCTGGCTCGGGATCCCTGTATTTGAGCCTGGCTTTTCACTAACTGATCAAGGCCCCACCTTTAAGCCTCAGCTTCCCCATCTAACAAAGAGCTGCCCTGCTGGCCCTGCTAAACATATGGAAGTTGAGGCAGGCTGGGGAGGGTGCAGGCTGGGGCAGGCCAGGTGGGCCCTTCAGCCACACACAGCCCTTTTCCTTCCACATGAATACAAGGGGTGGGATGCGGAAAGTGGGGCCTGGAAATGGCTTCCGCCCCAAGAGCCTAATGGTTCCCAAGGGTCAGAGAGCCCTCAAGAGGCTGCTATGAGCACTGCCAAGGCTCCGGGGCTCAGGACACACGGGGTGTCCAGAAGGAGAGCAGAGGACCTACTGCGCTCCCCATACTCTGGGGCCCGTGACTGAAGGGACTCCATGGCCAAGGAGACCACAGAGGATCAGCCAGAGGAGCTGGGGTTCTGGCCCAGCATACAGATGAGGAGCTGTGGCCCCTCTGCAGGCCAAGGGGGAGACTTGCGTTCCATGCAGGGTCAGAGTTTTCCGGCAGTGATGCCATCAGCCTCCAGAGTGGGATGGCCTGAGATAGGCAAAGGAGGCTGGGGGGTGGGCTGGATCTGAAGGTCATCTCGCCTCCTTCACCGTGGACATTTGTGTCTCCCCAGGTCCCAGGTCAGGATGTGAGTCACCATCCAGCAGTCTCTGAGACCCCTGGGATCCTGCTGAGGCCCAGGCCTCAGCTGCAGGATCTCAAACAGCCTGGACTTGTGGATCACAAGTCTCTCAGCACAGCAGACCTGTCTCTTCAGCCAGGAGAAAACCTCAGGCTTCTCAAGCAATGCCAGCCTCAGGGCCCAGGCAGCCAAGGCTAGAGACGCAGGTCTTCCACCCAGCCCACCTGAGCAGGTGGAGGGAACAGCCCACAGAGGCACAGGTGCTCAGGGCCACCACAGCAGGATGTCAGGGTGGACACCCAGGGCCAGGGAGCCAACCTTCAGCTTGGGGACAGGAGGAGGAAGGCCTTCAGCTCTTCCCAGCATAGGTGCACCAGCCCTGGGAACAGAAGGCCTCGGTGGAAGCATTTGAGGTGGAGAGGAGGGAAGGACACCCTGCTCAGAGCTCCAGTCTGTGCAAACAGAGGAGAAAGATGCCAGATGGGGCACCTGAAGAACCTCCAGCAGCCAGTGGGTGGACAGCCATGGGCATCAGAGAGACATTCCGGGGTCTTGTGCCCGTGAGTTCACTGGAAGACAGTCTCCTGGGTGCAAGAAGCACTGGGTGTGCATCATCATCAGCCCCGTGTGTGTCCTCATCAAGCAGGACGCACTGTCACCTCTGGGCCAAACTGTTGCCCCTAGATACTTCCAACAAGGTGCCCCTGGAAGCCACACACTCATCACATCAGTGCTACTGCAACAAACAACCTCTGCCTTCACCTCTGGGAACCACTTTCAAGGTCTCAGTGGGGCTCTGAGCAGCAATGCTGGAGACAGAGCTTCTGCCTTTGAGAGTGAATGAGATGCCGGGAGCCGTAAAAGGTCACTAAGGGCTGGGGTTGGTGATGTAATTGAGGGGGTCAATCACTCATTCATCCATCCATCCATGCACCCATCCATCCATTCAACCATCCATCCAACCAGCCAATCATCTACCCACTCCCATACACCCACACACCTACTCATCCATCCATCCATCCAACCAACCAACCATCCCTCCATCCAACCAACCAACCATCCAACCATTATCCTCCAAGTATACATTCATTCAACCATCCAACCAGCCATGCATCCAACCAACCAACCAACCAACCAACCATACATCCACGCAAGCAACCATCCAACCAGCATCCATCCATCCATTCATTCACCCAACTATACATCCAACTATCATCCATCCAGCCAGTTCTTCTCTACCAGAAGCCAAATAGCACACAGAGATGACATGGCCCTCCAAGGCCAAAGAGATCTGCCTAACCAATCAACACCTGTCTCCCGTCTCCTTTGTGGCTCAAGCTGTGTCTGATGGTGACCTTCAGAGCTGTATGAAAATGCTGCCACGGGAGGAACCCAGGACTTCTGGTTCCCAACTCAGAAAGTGGAATGAAAACACAAATGGATACCATACCACTAGTGATAGAAGGGGGTGCCCTGACCAACTGAGCCTGTGGCACCCTGGGAAGGAGTCGATGGTGGGACACAGTCACTCGCAGGTCAGTCAATCCCCGCCCATGCAGGGGGCTGCCTGAAGGAGAGCTGTGAACCCAGGCACCAGGTGCCATGCTCCATCCGGACCCTGCGTTCCCAAAGAGTCCTCACAAGCCAGTTGCATCGCCCCTGACAGAAGAGGAAACTGAGGCTTGGCGTGACATGAAGGCTTGCCCAAAGCTCCATGGAGCAGGTGGGAGCCCAGGGTCCTGCATCCCAACCCCCTTGTCACCTTCGAGTGGCTCAGAGCCAGCAGAGAGGACGAGAACAGGTTGGGTAACAGCAGAGGACAAGGGCAGGGCAGGTGAGGGGAGAAGGGCGGGGAAGGAGCTGCCTCACCTCAGTCTTGAAGGAGGCCTCGTCCTCCGAGTTGGACTCCTCCACTTCTGGGGGCTTTTTGATTTCCCTGGACTCATTCTCGGCCTTGACCTTCTCCCCTTTGGCGCTGCCCTTGTCCTTGGCCGGCTTTTTGTCCGAGAAGGAGGAAGACGAGGTGCGAGGTGAGGTGCTGGGGGCGCTCCTCGACCCCTTGGAGCTGCTCTTCTTCTGCTTTTTGGCGCTGGGCTGGGTGAGTCGGCAGTGGCCGGCCTCTTGCTGGAAGACTTGGGCGGGGGTGGTGGTGGGGGCCCGCCCTTGGGGGACATGCCCTCCAGTTTGGTCTCCTTCAGGGCCATCTTGGGCTCCTTGAATGCAGCCTTGGGCGGTGGGGCTTTCTCCTCCTTGGGTGGCCGGCCCTCGCCCAGCTTCCGCACGGCGTCCTTGGCACTCCGGGCCTGCTCGCGCTCCGGCTCCTTGGAGGTGCCTCGGCTCTCTGAGTCCTTGCGTGGCCGTTCCCGGTGCTCCTTGGTCGCCTTGTGGGCCTTGCAGGCCTTACTGCTCTCCTTACTGGCGTCCTGCAAGGCCGGGCAGGAGGGGGACACGGTCACGCAGCATCTCAGGGCTGCCCTGCTCCGCCTCCCCCGACCGCTACAAAGTGTAATCCACCTGATTCAGGTTCAGCTAGAGAAAATCTTCCACAAAGCTTGGAAAAAGTAAGGCAGCAGGTGAGAGTTCTAAATGGAGCTGTCCCTTAAAGCTACTAGGAAGCGTCAGCAGGTCATGGGCGGCTACAGGCTAAGACTCCCCTGAGGGATTCAAGAAGCATGCAGGTGGGTCAGCTTCACACAGGCCAGCCACACTGACCATGCCCTTCAGGTGGCTCGGGGAGTCAGAGGCTGCCAGACACGGGGCTGGGGGCACCAGCAGGTGGGCCCCTTTCCTGTCCCCACCAGAGCCAGGTGCCTCCCCAGGTGGCCCACACCCCACCTGGACAGCCTGGCCTCAATGCACACCAGCACAGGGGCTTCTGATCTCCCCTTGATCTCTACAGTCGCATTTACTGAATGCCTACTGGGTTCCTGGACACTGTGCATGAAAATTGGATTCTAGAACCCAAGCCGCCTGGGCAGCTCTTCTAAATCACGTGTAATTCCAGGATCCCCACCTCAGAAATTCAGAGGGTTGAGGGTGGAGCCTGAACTCTGGCATCGATAAGCCAGGTCGGGGGGCTCCCACTGGAAACAGAGGCGGCGAGCAGCCCTGAGTTGGGCCTCCAGGAAGCTCAGGTTGAGGGGCTCCAAGCATGTGCACCTGTGCTCCCTCTGAACAGGAGTGTGACCACCGACCTCACCAGGCGACAGTGCAGAACAGGCAGGGCCGTCAGGGAGCGTCCAGTCCCCCCACCTCTAGGCAGCTGGGAGCCCCATCTGACACCAGCTGTGCCCACGCCCCGTCCACACCGCATCAGCACCTGCCGCACGGCCAGGGTTGAAGGACAGGCATCTGGACTCGGCCCTGACCCCAGGAACAGGCGCACTGCTGAACCAAGGCTCTCGGGACCCAAGCTCACCAGAAACCAAGAGCTGCCAGAGTGGAGAAGCAGCCTCCCTCTAGGAGCTCACCCCACGTGCTGCGGGATTTAGGTGAGCCAGGGGAAGGCCCAGCAGCTGGGCCTCTGCTTCCTGTGCTAACAGCCCCGGGAGCAGCCACAGAACCCTCTCCACAGAGAGCCCAGAGATGGCACAGCCTGGCCACCTACAATCTACTTGAGTCCCACACCAGTACCATGGCTCAGGGGCAGGCCCATGGGGCCATGGGCCCCCCGTGCCTCCTAGAGAGAAGTCGGTCCCTGTACCCCTTCACATCACAAGCCTCCCTTTAGAAGCCTGTCTGAAGGGGTACCCCTGGGGGCTGGCTGTGGAATGGGGCCTGTCTCGGGGTTCCACTCCCAGCAAGCAGCTCCCCCAAGGAGGGAGGCAAGAAATAGAGAGCCACAAACAACTCTGGCCTACTCCTGCAGTGTCCATGTGCCTGCCCGGGCCCCCAGACCCAGCCCCGAGACATGGAGTGGAGTCCCCCAAAGGGCAGGTCCACCAAAAGCCCCCCAGCCCCAGTTAGCAGAGCCTCCCCACCATCCAGGGTCTGCCCACCTAGCAGGGGCCTCAGAGCATTGCCTCCTCAGCTGGAGCTCCATACAGGCTCCTGGGAGGACAGGCTCTCTGAAGTCACACATTAAGTCTGGAGCGTGACGCAGAAGTTCCTGGGGTGAAACCCATCATAGTCGTCTCCTCAAAGCTAGCAAGGACCCCAAATGGCTAAAAGACTAGTGCTGAAGAAACAAAGGCCCACTGGACTGACTGGCTGACACTGGACAAGGAGAAGCGGGGTGCCTGAAGCTACAAGTGCCCTACAGCAGGCCCTGTTCCTCTCCTAGGAGGCTCTAGGCTCCCCTTTGGGGGCTATAGGCAGGAACAGGACCACCAGGGACCAATCTACCTGGCGCCACAACAGCCAGACTGCCTAGCGGCCCCGGGGCATTACAAGGACCCACACCATTCCTCCCCACCCCAGCCTTTCCGACAGTCAGTCCACAGGTTTGGACAGCAGACAGCCTGTCTGGGGGAAGTGCCAGGGCCTCCTTAGCTGCAGGAAGAGGATGATGACTCAGAGGGCAGGACTGAGGGTGTCTGTTGGGGAGCTATATGCAGCAACCTTTACAGGGACCCCCTGAGCTGCAGCACCTGGGGCTGCAGGAAGACGCTGGACCGGGAGGGGTGCAGACGCAGACCCCAGCCTGCAGGGGCCCCAAACACAGCAGGTGCGACTACTGGTATAAGGGCCCCAGGGGTCTCAAAGACCTCGGCAAGAGATGCTGCCCGCAGCCCCTGCTCGGCAGGCCACTGTGGAGTCCTCAGTACCCAGAGGGCACTTCCTACGGGACTTGCAAGTGACATGCCAGAAAGAGATGGTTTCTTTTGATGGTTTCGGTTGATTCCCGCACTTCCCACTCTGCGAGGATCTCTGGACAACTGCGGGTGACTGGAACAGAAGCTGCCAAGATCACGAGTAAAATTTTTTTCCATGTAAGTCCCATGAGGTTCAGGGGAGGACCACAGATGCCAGTATGGGCAAGACCCCGGACCCACACTCCATACTTGGAGATTCTGGCCTCATGTGTTCAAGGGGCTTAAGTCAGACAGATCTGAAGATTCAGAAACCTAGTGGCCTTCTGGAAAGTGCCAAGAAGACCTCGCCTAGCTGACAGGCCCTCCTCCAAGGCTGCTGATGAGCATCAGGCTGTAAGCTGGCCTGAGAGCTCAACCTGTCCCGCCTCGAGGCCCCTGAGACCCAAGTGTGAGTGCAGCAAGAAACCTGCCAAGATGAGAAGCGGATAAACTTTTGGGGTGGGTGGTAGTGAATGATCGGCAGCTACCCTAAGGGCCAGGCGGAGCTCGGTCTTGGGGACACAGCTGTGCTAGGCAGCTGCAGGACAGGACGCACACTTGGGAACTTCTGCGTCCACTGCGATACCAGCCCGAGGGCTCGAGGCCATGCTGTGATAGTTCAGAGAGGGAGGTGTTGGGAGGACAGAGCACCCCCTGCCTGACTGGCTGAAAGAAGACGATGAAACATTTCTTCTTGGGGCAAATAGCATGCTTGTCACGTGGTTCCACCTGGCCCTTCCCCTGAGTAAGCTCTCTGCAGAGAACTGCTGCCAAAGCAGAAAGCAGAGCCTAGAGCAGTCGAGGGAGGGGCGCCCAGCCCCATGGACAGGGTGTCCGAGCTGCACTAGGGAGCAGCAATGGACCCACTTGGTCCACGGCCCCCAGCACACGAGCCTCACAGGGTCTGTCCCAGTGGTCCTAGGCCCTCTGACTCAGTGGCAGGAAGAATAAGGCAGGTTCTTTGGCCTCAAGAGGAACAGAGAGAAGCCTGCGATCACTTGGCTGTCCATGAGGCCAAGAGGGCCAGCCTCCTGACCAAGGGGCAGAGCAGCCAGGCAGGCAGAGATGAACTCTGAGAGGAGGCCAAGGGAGCGAGTCCGGGGATGGAAGGTCCAGCTCTGACACGGGGCGCCCTGAGCCGGGACTCCCGCCGGGCCCCAGCACGCCCCCAGGACTGGGCCTGCCGCCTCACTAACCTTGGAGCCGTGGGACGGTTTGGTCTTCTTGGGGTCAGAGAAGGCAGAGAGTGGAATTGTGGGTAACATGGGGTAGTCGGGGCTGGGCCTGGACACCGTTTCTGCTCCTTCAGGAATTACCATCACCTAGTGATAAAGAAGAGACAGATGTTATCAATGGGCAAGGAGGCAGACTGGAAATCCCATCGGCAAGAGGAAGCCTGC
The DNA here is from genome assembly GCA_006408675.1 of Madoqua kirkii. Classification (NCBI taxonomy): domain Eukaryota; kingdom Metazoa; phylum Chordata; class Mammalia; order Artiodactyla; family Bovidae; genus Madoqua; species Madoqua kirkii. Next base: position 67,448 of record SJYC01019468.1, read on the forward strand.
TGTGGGAGCTTCCCTCTGGGAGGGGCCGGGTGCTGAGCACTGGAGCCAAGCGGGCTGGGTGGGGAACAAAGAAGCCGGGTCCCAGGAAGGCTGAGTGTGGCAGGCCTGAGGGCCGGCTGGAAGACGCGGAGCGTGCAAAGGAGCACGAGGAGGAGTCGAAGCCAAGCTGCCCCGCACAAGGCAGGGAAGACAAACCAGAAGCACGGCGAGGACAGGTGGAAAGCCAGCCAGACACCCAGAGCAGGCAGCGTGGTGGAGGCAGCACCCAGTTCCTGGGTGCCGACTCCCTTTCCAGTCTAAGGCGGGTGAGCTGGACAGGGGGCGCACGGCCGGGCTGGAAGAGGGAGGGCTAGAGTGCCACCAGGAGGGGCTCCAGCCAGGCTCCTGTGGCCCCAGCCGAAGTAGGAGAAGGCTGTGGGCAAGTTCTCAAAATACTGACAAGAGCGAGCTGATACTACCAGCGGCCAGAGCTCAGAGGGAGCCTTCCAGACGGTGATGAGCCAGAACAGAAGAATAAAGTGCACAAGATGATGAAAAAGAAAGCATTCAGCTTGGTAGAACAGGCATCATGAACAACTCTGAGAACCTGGGGTTCCCCAACAAACCCCAGCTTTCATCTGAGGAAGCTGAGATCACACCCAGCCACAGCCATAGGGACGCCGGGTTGAAAGGAGGGCGGTGGGGCCCGAGGTGGCGCTGCTCGTTGGAGCCTGTCTGACCACCACATTCTGAAGCAGGCTCCCAGAACACGTCGGTCCCGCCAGGCGCCAGGTATCATGCCCTCAGGGGCCCGCACACATGAAGGCCACTAGGACATGACTGAGTGGGCAGCCCAGGAGGATGGCAGGGCCATGGGGGGGCTTGGTTTGTCCACTCACAGCCCTTCTCCTCCTTTTGTTACAACATCTCCTATCCTTTCAGAGGAAGGTCCTAGGCTGACCCGGTCCCAGGACACGCGTGACTGCCTCCCATGTCCTTGCCTTTCAGTGACAACCGGGGAGCACATGGCTCCAAAGGAACCCATCTCACCGCCTGCTGCTGAAGGAGCCTCTACTTCTGTGCAGCTCAACTGCCGACGGGGCCAAGGATGAGACACACCGCTGGAGGCCAGGCGACCACCCGGCCCAGCAGGAAGTGGCTCAGGTCACTGCCGAGGCCGACTGAGTGTCATGCGAGGAGCGACAGGGCTCACAGGACCCCGGGGCAGGGGCTGCACAGAGAGCAGTCCTCGTGGCTCACAGACAACTCACTCCTCCAATTCTTCCAGCGCCAATGTGGACATCCACAGAGGCAGCCACCGGGGCTACCTGCCACCAGAGGGGAAAGGTGGTCCACCTGGGACCCGGTGCCCCAACACAGCAAACAGGGACTGGGACTCAGGACTCGGGAGCCACAGTCCCCAGGAGGTCTCAGGTGGCTCCTAAGAACAGACAGCAGTGCTCTGCCATCAGCCTGGAGCCTGAAGCCCACAGCCCCAAAGGCCGAGAAATTCCCGGGCAGCCGGCTAGCTCTCCGGGCAGTGCCCCCAGGGCGAGGACAGCACTGGGCGGTGCAGCTCGGCAGCCGCGGCCTCCCTCCCTGCTGACACCTCCTACCCTGCCTCCCGCCCTCTGGTTTTATGTGTTTGGATGCTGCTCACTGAGCCTTCATCTCCTCAGAGGAAACACCCCATCATGGGCAACCAGGGGCTCAGTGCCATGTCCTGGGCCCTGAGAGACCCGTGGACACTCTGAGTCTGACCACCACATTCTGAAGCAGGCTCCCAGAACACGTCGGTCCCGCCAGGCGCCCAGGTATCATGCCCTCAGGGGCCCGCACACATGAAGGCCACTAGGACATGACTGAGTGGGCAGCCCAGGAGGATGGCAGGGCCATGGGGGGGCTTGGTTTGTCCACTCACAGCCCTTCTCCTCCTTTTGTTACAACATCTCCTATCCTTTCAGAGGAAGGTCCTAGGCTGACCCGGTCCCAGGACACGCGTGACTGCCTCCCATGTCCTTGCCTTTCAGTGACAACCGGGGAGCACATGGCTCCAAAGGAACCCATCTCACCGCCTGCTGCTGAAGGAGCCTCTACTTCTGTGCAGCTCAACTGCCGACGGGGCCAAGGATGAGACACACCGCTGGAGGCCAGGCGACCACCCGGCCCAGCAGGAAGTGGCTCAGGTCACTGCCGAGGCCGACTGAGTGTCATGCGAGGAGCGACAGGGCTCACAGGACCCCGGGGCAGGGGCTGCACAGAGAGCAGTCCTCGTGGCTCACAGACAACTCACTCCTCCAATTCTTCCAGCGCCAATGTGGACATCCACAGAGGCAGCCACCGGGGCTACCTGCCACCAGAGGGGAAAGGTGGTCCACCTGGGACCCGGTGCCCCAACACAGCAAACAGGGACTGGGACTCAGGACTCGGGAGCCACAGTCCCCAGGAGGTCTCAGGTGGCTCCTAAGAACAGACAGCAGTGCTCTGCCATCAGCCTGGAGCCTGAAGCCCACAGCCCCAAAGGCCGAGAAATTCCCGGGCAGCCGGCTAGCTCTCCGGGCAGTGCCCCCAGGGCGAGGACAGCACTGGGCGGTGCAGCTCGGCAGCCGCGGCCTCCCTCCCTGCTGACACCTCCTACCCTGCCTCCCGCCCTCTGGTTTTATGTGTTTGGATGCTGCTCACTGAGCCTTCATCTCCTCAGAGGAAACACCCCATCATGGGCAACCAGGGGCTCAGTGCCATGTCCTGGGCCCTGAGAGACCCGTGGACACTCTGTGCAGCTGCCTCTCAGAGAGTGGTGACCACGCGACTTTGGGGGGAGCACCCAGGAACCGCTGGGGAAATACTCTGGAAAGCATCTGGCAGCGACACCAAAGTAGAGAGGCAGAGCTGGGGGAGGACTGCTGCGCCTGCCAACTTCAGAGCCGACATCTGTGTACGGCAACCCCCCATCCCTGCTCCGTGACTGGACTCCGTCAGCTGTCACGTGCAAGATTAGGGTCACACACTCCTCTTTTGTTAAGGACACAGCAGACCTTAATCACACATCCTGCAATGAAAAAGTGATTCTTCCATATTGTTTAAAAAGTTTATAAAAAGACCCAACTGAATTAAGTGAATGGGAAAGAAGGACTGTTCCCAAGAGCCAAAGAAAGCCAAGCTAAAGGCACACACTGGGGAGGCGGGCCTGCCCTCACCACACACACTCTCACACACACACACAGGCTGTCACACCCCCAGCCCAATTCCTCCATCCCAGGCACAGCATGTCTGCTGTGCTCAGCCCACATCTCGTGCCTGGCACAGTCCAGCCCCCCACCACAAGTGGGCACCCCACACTGCTCTCCAAGAGCCCTGATGTGCTCCAGCCCCACCACCATACCGGGACGGCTTGCACACAACTCCCTACAGAAAACTCCCCCTGCCACCACACTGGGATCACTGGCACACAACTCCCTACAGAGACCTAAGTTCTGAGAGCTGAGACTCTGACCAGGCCCGAGTCACAGGACAAACCCCCAGAGCCTGCATCAGCAGGGAACCCCCCAGATGACGCAGCCTCTGAGTGGCCTTGCCAATCTGGTTAAAAACTGGCTCCAGCTCCACGCCAGGCTGGGAGGCTGGCCTCACACCCACTCTTGCCTCCACCCACCTCTGTGGAGGAAGATGCTAATTACACACAGCAACAAAAAGCTTCGGGATAACTAGAGACTAGTCAGTCATTTACAACAGACAACGCCCTGGTACAGGCTAGGGATGCCTGGGTCCTCTCCAAAGCTGCCGGGTGCCGCCTGTACCACCTGCCCCTCAGGGTCTCGGGTGCCCCCAGCACTATCAGGGGCCATGCCAGGACCACAGGGACTGGCGCACTCACCCCGCCGGCCATCAGGAGCTTGTACCGGAACTCCACGGTGGGGTTGTTGAAGGTGAGCTTCTCGCAGCGCAGGTGGTTGACGGGCGGGTTGCCCTCCAGGTTCAGGAATAGATCGTAGGTGAAGCAAACCTTCCTCGGCTCCTCCTTGAACAGAGAAAAAGGAAGTCCGTTTGGTGGGCCAGGAGGTGGGGACAGCCAGAGGCAGGTGGACACGCTCCCTGCCTTCTCTCCCCTCAGACCTTTGTCCGCTCATCTATATGTGTCTGCCCATCAATCTGCTTAACCAAAATAAATTAACAGACTGTTTGCAGAAGACCCGGCAAAGCAGGCTCCATGACAGAAGTAAAGATCTGGGTGACGGTCTCAGCTGGTTAGTGAAGCAGTCGATCCTGCCAACGGTGGCCACAGCCCCCCACTACATGGCCCTCAACCCTCACAATGCTCGGCCCACAGACGGGGAAGGTGCTCCAAGACGCACAGGCAGTAATCAGTGATGCCGAGCCTGGCCAGGGTCCTATAGCCTCACCCGCAACCCCCTTTCCTGGAAGGGAAATTTCTCCAAAGACATAAAAGTGGCCAACAAGCACATGGGAGGCCACTTTACACCATTAGCCACCAGGGAAATACAGATCAAAATCACAGAATTCTGCTTCACCCCTACTAGGACGGCATCATTTTAAAAAAGGAAAATAGGGACTTCCTTGGCGGTCCAGTGGTTGAGACTGTGTGCTTCCAATGCAGGGGATGCAGGTCTGATCCCTGAGTGGGGAACTAAGATCCCACAGGCCACACCAACATTTAAAAAATTATAAATTTTTTTAGTTAAGAAAAAAAAGGAAAATAACAAGTGTTGGCAAGGAAGTGGAGAAGCCAGCATCCTAGGGCACTGCCAGCAGGAATGTAACACAGTAGTTCTTTTGGAAAAGTGAACGAGAGTCCCTCAAAATGTTAACTAGAGAGTAACTACATGACCCACAGGTCTCCTCTGGATGTTTACCCCACAGAAATGAAAACACACATTCACATAAAACCTCATCAGCTGATGTCCACGGCAGCATCACCTGCTTTCGTTACGATGTGGACACAACCCCAGCGTCCACCAGCAAGTGGCTGGATGGACATACTGGGGTCCAGCCGCACAATGGGGTGGCATCTGGCCACGGAAAGGAACCAAGCGCTGACACGTGTTGAGACAGGGATGGCCCTCAATACCACCATGCTCGGGGGGAAGGCCACACCGGATACGGTTCCACATGCATGAAGCGTCCAGAACAGACAAGTAAGCCCAGAGACAAGAGTGGCAGCGGGGTGGGGGGATGTGGAAGCTGCCAGCCACTAGGGAAGAGGTTTCTCTCTGGTATGATGAGACTGCCCTGGAACTAGAAAACTGTTGTGACCACATAACACAGTGAATATACTCAAAACTACCAACTTTGTGTGCTTTAAAAGGTGACTTTTCTGGCATGTGAATCACACCCTGAATGTTTAAAGTACTGTCTGTGTGAGGGAAGCAAGCAGGAGCTTGAGGAACCAGCGGAGGCTTCTCAGCAGTTGAGAGGAGGTGAGCAAGGAGGGCAGGTGAGCAAGGAGGGTAGGTGGGTAAGGGTTGAGAGAGGAGGGCAGGGCAGCCAAGCCACCGCAGCAGCATCCCTGGGCCCAGCATCTCCCGGGCCCTCCTCCTTTCACCCCTTCCGTCGCCACAGCACACCAGGACCCCAGCCACCCTGCCATCCCTGGGCTAGCAGCGTGAGGTGAGCCTGGTGACCAGGTGATGCTGGGGTGGGGAGAGGCATGGCTGGCTATGTGGGGGCAGGCTTCTTAGCAAGGGGGCAAGAATGAGGTCCTACAATTGCACGTGGATGACTCTGCCCCTCAATCCAGGCCACAAAGGTAGAAGGTGCACTTGTCACATGACAGAGCTGTGGGCCCTGCCCTCTGGGAGCTGCCAGTCTGGCGAGACCAGCAAACAGGCCCTCTCAAGCCAACACCAGGGGACTGAGACGACCCCAACCTGGCCTCTCCCCTGGCAGCCCTTCTCCCCTGACCTGGCCAGCACCCCTGCAGGAAGAGTGGGTTCCTACCCCAACCACCTACACCAGACTTAGAAATCAGTCCCCTGCCCAAAGTGAACACGTGACCTAATCTGGGATGATGAGATAAGGGAGGTCGACCGAGGAGGGCTTCCCCCCAGGTGAGAAATGACACGGCGAAGAGACTGTCTCAGAGCGTCTTGACATCTCTCCTCTCCCTGACCGCCTGAGACGGCGCGCCCGAAGGCCAGCACCAGCCGTGGGGGGAGGGGGCACGGAGGGCGTGGGGGAAGTGAGAGCACCGCGGGCGGGGGCCCTGGCCCCAAGGGGCCGCTAGCCCCTTCCCGGGCGAGGCTGCGCTCCGGAGCCTTGACTTCCTCCCCAGCAACATGGGTAGGACGAGCTACAGCCACAGCGCTTGGCTCCGCGCCACCCAGAAGCGAAACCGTGGTCTTCCCAGGAAGTGGCTTGCCGAGGGCAGGTGGAGACCCGGGGCCTATAACCACAGGATCCCCCGGGTGAGGTAAGGCTTCCAGGGATGCTCCCCAGCTCCGCCCACTGCCAAACCTGGCTCCCGAGGCTCAGCCCAGGCCTTCCCCTTGCCTCTGCCCTCTTTGGTGACCCCTACCACACACACGAAGTTGCAGCCTGGTGGTACAGCTACAAGGCTAGTTCAGCTGCCCCCACACACTCTGCCCCCTCAGCCGGCCCCTCTTCATCCTGTCGCCCCCTCCTACTCAGCAGCTTCTGCTGCAGCGCCCTCTCCATCCCCAGA